>JASSUY010032578.1:26165-47328 GCA_032466535.1 Forpus xanthops | reverse complement strand
AGCTAAAAAATCCATAACACAGTGCTACACCAGCTACTGCTTAAAGAAAAATGACTGCTGCTGCTGAACCCATGACACTGATGCAGGAGATGTCTTGGCACAGAATAAGCAGCACCCATTTAAATATCTAGCCTGAACCCTTCAACTATGCAGAATAACCCCAGTAGATCTTTGCTGTACATTTTTGGACACACATTCAACAGTATCTTTTGTACAAGGATACAGAAATAATTGGAATGACTGGGGAATGAACATCTCAGCGAACAATGCTCTTAATCAGACAACACATTCTGAAAATATGACTCATTATCACAGGCAAATCTAATTCATGTCATGCTATGGGTGACTTGATAGCCTGTAGTCTGGGCAAAGAAAAATTAAATAAGATTGTTTAAATGCAGCTTCAGGGAGTGCTACATATTTTATCTCAGTTTCATCTGGTTTCCCATGATATCAAAGCTGTGTTTAGTGGATAGAGATTTACAACCAGAAAATAATATGTATGGCTGAAGAATGTGAAGGGATGATGTGCCTTGTAGAATTAGTTATCATTGTTGGGGAAGTGGAGCTGGTTTACAACTTGCTTTTTCCCACTCCATCTGGGACTGATCTGTGTCTTTGCATCATATATAGGAAATGTTCTCTGCAATTCTCTAAATGTAAGACACTGTTTCAGGCATTGGGGTGTAGGAGACTTTGAATAACTTGACTCACACACGGACAACTGTTTGTATGTATGTTTTTGCAAGTAAGTTTTCTTTACCCTGTATTTTAAAAAAATAAGTACTTATTTATGCCTAGATTGTCTCAGCTACTGCCAACGAGACAATTATGAACACTTTTACCCCCCCTTTATCCAAGGCTAAGTACACACAACATTATTTTTGTTTTTGCCCTTTAATACTGAATGCAGTATAGTGACAGAAATGACTTTGCTGGGAGCAAGAGCTATAACAATAAATGAGTAGTGACTAGGAGACAGACACAAGGCTATGTTGACATTTTTGTTTCAAGTTCCCTGTGATTGATAGCTAGGCTATCAAATGGATAGTGGTTTTGGAAGAAAGATCAAGGCAATTCATGGTATCAGACATTTGCACGATGGTTTTTCATATAGCTGGCTGGCAGCTGGTCTTTTGGGGTTTTGAATAGACTTGCCAGTTGTTATCTAAGCTACATGTAACACAAAATTATTTTTGATGTACTGCTTTGGTTTGCCTTAGGTAGGTCAATGTTTTGGCTTACTTTTTAATTTCAAAAGTGTCACCTTTCTTTAGGATAGAATTTAGAGTGGCACTAAAGACAGAGTTACAGCACTTTCCTTGGTAATTTTTAACATCAAAATAGACTTTTGCTACCTTTACCGTTCTGAGACAGAGCTGAGAGTCGGCAATTAGATACATATTGTAAAGTAGCTTTTGTGTGGTTCTCAGCCTAATAGCCAAAAGTAAACCAGCCTCTAGGTATGGTACATGAGACCATGATTCATTAGCATCATTCAGGATCAGGCAACTATTTATTTATTTATTTATTCTTTTAACTATTAATTTTGTTAACGCTATTTGAGGAACCAGAAGAAAACTGTAAGTAGGCTTCTTGCTGACAAGATGCAGGTGTATACCACATGCCCATATTGGAACAAAGATGCGGTTATGAAGGTCTTGATGACAGACAAGGGTCTAAACTGCCTTCATCTCCAGGTTTTAGCTAGTCCATCTGTTTTTTATTTACTTTTCCTCCCAGCTAGCAGTGTTAGTATTTTCCAAACTCATTATAACCATGCACAGGTCTGTATAAAATTGCTTTTCTGCATTGGAAGATCCTTAGTTTAGTAAGTTCCCCTCCAAGATAGAGAAGCCTTATTTTTAAGGTAACTATATTATAAACTGTAAGTCTGTGTTAATGATTTCTTTCTGGAAAAATGAGGGAAAGGAGTGATGAGATTGAGAGGAGAGTGCTTTTGTTCTGCCTTGCTAGAGTCGGTAGAGTCCATTTATACCTTAAAAGTAACAAATGGGTGAGTGCTTGCATTTGTCTCTTATTGCTGCTCCTAGCTAAAAGATCTGGCCTTTTTCGATGCTAATCCTCCTGAGGATGAACTCAAGAGGGAATGCTTATTCTTAAGGGAGAAAGACTTACACATCAGGTTACTCCAGACAGCTGCGCTCAGAACTTACTCTTCAAAGATGTATATTCAGAGGGTGGAAGTATTGGGCAGCAGCATTTGGGAAAAATACCCAGCCAGCAGCTTTGGTATTGTAAAGTAAATTCTGACAAAGAAAACTAATGAAATCACATGGGAAATTACATGGTTCCGTCTCTCACTAATGGACTAGAGAAACTTGCTTGTTTTTTTTTTTTATCAGATTACTTGTTTCCTCTGTGAATCTCAAAAGAATAGCAGAAAGATAGAGAAACAAGAAGTTCTCTATCTAAAAGAACAATTTTCAGGGCAAATTCTCAATGGCCTCTAACTTTGTCTTTTCTGAGAACAATATAATCAAGCCTTGATTTAAAATGTTATTAGAAACCTAATCGGACTGCATTGAAAAATACTCCATTGAGCATTTTGTTTGTGGTGAATAATTAATTGCAAGAGTCACTTTGAAAACAGTAAAAGCAATGCTTTCCTTTATTTAAAATGACAGAGAAAATTAGCTGAAAAAGTGTAAACATGATTTTTCAGAAAGTGCCAAAAATTTATTCTCATCTTTTTATCTAAACAAATTCCTCAAGTATAATTTTGAGGAATGAAAAAAATCTATGATTAATTTAATAGGCAGTAAAATTAGATACAGACAGACAGCATAGTTATAGCTGTGTGGGAGTCAGTGGAAACTATCCTGGAATGTAGCAGTGTGTTGTTTTGTCTCCTTAAAGCATCATGTCTTTTCCTTTTGTAGGAATAAACTTTTCTTTCCTTATGGGACAATATAGTGCTTTCATACCCTTTTTTTAAGAGTCAGTTTTCATGTAAGATAATGCTGGTTTTGATGAATACAAGAGAATTGTATGTGTGCCTTTGCTGACAGGGAATTATATGGGCAAGACAGTTTATAATATATTTCATGCTGCATACCATAGGGTGCTGTTTAGCAGGTGATGAGTTTAACAAGTGTACTAAGCCCATAAATGAGGTAAAGGTTATCTATGGGAAATGGTGACCAATAATGTTTCTTCACTTCCAAGGAGTCCAACTGGTGTAGGTTAGTGGGGAGTGGTGTAATTACAAAGGACCTTGTACTAATGTACTGTAGATGCTCACAATGAGAACAGAAAACCCATTATCATCAGTGTGCTTGACAACCATCAGAGGAAAATACCTTCTCAGAATTTATATTGTTAAGTACTGAAGGGGTGTTTCAGGGTTTTTACTCACTGAGAGAAATTTTCTGACTCTGCTTATACTTCACTTAGGACTTCTAAGCTCTTGTCTATGAATCAGAGTCCTGAACCCACAAAAATATGTTTGAGGCAAGAAAAGATTAAACCATGAGGAAACTGGTTCTATCTCCCTGATTCTTTAACCAGATACATCTTCACTAGCAGCATGAGCTTACAGATTGCCATATGGCTGCAGTGCAACATCACTACCTGCATCTCCTGGCCCCAGTGAATAGTATCCCAACTGCTGGTTTCTTTGGGGTTTTGGTGGTGTTTTTTGGTTGTTTTGTTTTTAAATAGGCTGCATGCATGCCTTGTGCAGAGGAGTGCTTCATTATAAACCTTTCTTTTACCCACCAGCACTATCCTTGTACCAATGATAAGGAATGCGAAGTTGGACGATACTGTCACAGTCCTCATCAAGCAACTTCTGCATGCATGATGTGCCGGAGGAAGAAGAAGCGTTGCCACAGAGATGGCATGTGTTGCCCTGGGAACCGCTGCAACAATGGTACAGCAGACATTTCTTTTTTTTCCTCCATAAAATCAGCATTTTGATAGCATCTATTTCTCTGAGTATTCCCAGTAATAGTTTTTTTTCCTGGGTGACTGAGCTTCTTTTCTCTAAACCTAGAAAATGAAGTTTTCTATTTCTTTCTATTCCATTTAATTTACTAATATTTCTATATTTAAGGCTTGTGTACTACCAGACCTTTTCTTATATTGGGATGGGAAACTCAAAAATGCTGCTGCTGACTGAAATCACAGCACTACATTCAATATGGTTTGATTCACTAGAAGACTGTGCAGAACCTATATTTTTAAGGAAGCAAAAGAGACTTAATCACCAGTTGATCTACTCTCCCTGGGAATGGTTACAACCATACTGTTTACATTCCCATCCCTTCTCTGGAGACTGGAGAGAGAATAATTCTCCCAGTGCTCAAACCATAAAGCCAGAGTGACAGCAAGACTGTCTGACAGTGAGTGAAGCAAAGCTGTGGTGAAGTTCAGTTCTGGGGATCAGCAACAGAGGTATAATTACATCCAAATTGTCACTAAGGCCAAGCCCCAGCCCCAGCACTTTCATGATCCTAGTCCTGATCATGGTCTATGTATGTGTGTCTGTTGCTTTTCCTCTTGTTCAAATCTTTGACTGACTGTTTTCATTGCAGGTATTTGCATACCAGTAACTGAAAGCATCCTTACCCCTCACATCCCTGCTCTAGAAGGGCCACGCAATAAGAAGAATGGGCATTATGCTAGCAAGGATTTGGGATGGCAAAACCTAGGAAGGCCACGCTCCAAGCTGTCACACATAAAAGGTAAGATCACATTTGCTCTAAACTGTGTTTAGTTTGTTCTTTTGTGTTACGAATCATGTTGCTATTAATATACAGAAATTCAAACCAGAAATAGGCCATAATTTCACAGGGAGAGGATTTCTACCATGAGAATTCACAGTATGACTCAAAAAGTGATGGAAGATCAATCAACAGCTCCTGTCTTTGAAATAGCATCTGCTTTCTTTTTTGTTGATACAAAGTCAGAAATGGCCAAGCAATTAATTTTTCAGTTGTGCACAATTGTACACCTCCTCCTTTTTTAGCAGTCATGCAATTAAACACTTGCAATTTTGCTTACAATCCTGTAGATGAATTTCTCCTTATTAAGCCTCATGGCAGGTCCCATTAATTATGCCATTGAACCTTTCTAATTTATATCGTCTCTTGTGTTTACATCCTTCAAATAACCACAGATGGAAATATAATATCTCCTGTTTCTGAGCTTCATTTGTATCAGTCTGCGCTGAATCTGTGCTTTCGTGTTTTCCCATGAGGTAAAATAATTTGTTTTTTTTTTTTTTTAGGACATGAAGGTGATCCCTGTCTACGGTCATCAGACTGTATTGAGGGACACTGCTGTGCTCGACATTTCTGGACCAAAATTTGCAAGCCTGTGTTGCATCAAGGGGAGGTGTGCACCAAACAGCGCAAGAAAGGGGCTCATGGACTGGAGATTTTCCAACGATGTGACTGTGCCAAGGGGCTGTCTTGCAAAGTATGGAAAGATGCGACCTCCTCTTCTAAATCAAGACTTCATGTGTGCCAGAAAATCTGAATGAGGATTCTGAGGGTAGTATGAAGTGACTGTGGCTTTAGGTATTTAATGCATTATGGCATGGTGGGAAATAAAGACTGCAAATGAAAGCAGAGTGGCTAAAGCAACAGGATAGGAGCAGAAGTGACCCCAAATACATTTCTATTTGAGCTGCTGGTAAACACAGGTGCAGCTGGAGTTCTCCTAACTGTGCAGATTTCTGTAAATAACTTCTACAGTTCGTGAGAAACGCTAGTGTGCAAACAAGTACAGTGGAAATTAATGTCACTTACCTTGCTGTGATGTCCTGTGATGTTTCAGGGGGTTAGTGTTAGGGCTACAACAGTTTATTTCCAGTGTGGCAATAACTGATAAATAAATTGTATACATTGTACTCCTATAGGAAGCAGTGCGTGCCAGGAAAACTTATCTGTCAACAAATTATTGGCTGCATTGCAAGTGTAAGAAATGGAAATGAAGTTACTGTGAATGTCTGCATGCCCTTGTCATTCAGGGCTGACACTTCAGCAAAGAAAGCACTCCTGCAGGACAAGAGTGCTCTATGTTTTGCAGGTCCTTGTGAAAGAGGTGAAAACTTACCATCTCACAATTTCAAGAGAGTAGTAGTTTCTAAGAGGAGGCATTTAAACAGGGTTTTGTTTCCTATACATAGATAAATAAAAATGCTTTATGTAGATCCCTATCATAGTATGGCACTTAATCGCTTGTATTTGCCTCAGTTTACTGCTAGTATACATTGGGTTGAACAGATGAAGCAAATATGTGCATGCTGAATCCAGAATTATATAAAGGCAATTGCTCATTAGTCCTAAGTATACTTTCCTTGCCTAAGCCTTACTTGCATTATAGATATTTCCAAAAGAAATAGCAGTGTTGAAGTGCCTAAAATGAAGAGCTATGAAGTTGTTTCACTGTTGCTGTTAGATGATGTAGATAGTTGTTGAGGTGTTTAGAGCATACTGCTATGAGCTCAGATTTTTGCATTTTATTAGTACCAGGAGGCTACTGATGGCACTCTGCAGAAGTATAACTGATTTGTTTCTCAGCGGCAGCAAAGAAAAAGGACTTGGCTCTTGTAAACACCTCCCCTCCTGCAGAAAAGGTTGTAAGAAGATGGTATGACCTCAAATGACTTATTAAACATCATGCAATGTCACAGCATACCAGCATCCAGCATGTATTCAGCCTGAACTTGATGTCCTCTATCTAGACTGTTCTGCCAGGAATGATGGAAGTACATGGACTGTGGAAACAGCTGATAACTCTACAGTATTTGTATACTGTTTAAAAAGTAACAGTCTCTATCCCTTGACCTGTCTCCCAGGTCTTTTCAAACTTCTTTCATTTTACTTATTCGCAAGTATTCCTTTGTATAGACCTTGGTAAAGAGACTGATATTTCTTTAAAGAAGTCTGCTTCTATAATTGACCTACTGCTAAATTGCAATTACCCATTTATAATTACCCTTTTTCATGTTTTGTAATACAAAGGACTTTTTTCTGTTTAATCAGTCATGCTCTGAACAATGTGGTAGACCAGTATGTAGTTTAATGTTGAAGACCATGTTACCCATACCTGACAGCTTTTTCCACCAGTGGTTGTTTTAATGCGGTAGCTTAGCTACACCACCTGACTGACTTCTCATCTACATTGCCTTCCTCTTTCGTTGGAGTCTAAGCAAAAAGAGATTTTCACACCCTCTTTCTCTACTAGAGTTAGTTTTTATTGATCTAGAGTGATTGCTCTAGGTCAATAAAACTCTGCTTTTTAATAGGCTGAGTCGGAGTTTTATCTTGAAATTCTACCACTGGAATTCTGCTTATTTTAGACTTTTTCCAGTGTAGCTGAAATGGGAATAAAGCTCAGAAATAGCATAATTTCAAGATATTTGAAAAGTGCAGAAACCAATTATTTTACAGTGTTACAGCACATACTCAGCAAGGGAGCTCTACGGCTCTCATTGTGACTACATATTCAAGAAAATGATACCTGGTGTGTGAACAGGGAGGGTTGCAGAAATGGGCTATCAGCAGGTTTTAGTTCTTATCATTGGTCTACCCCATTTCTCTTCTTGCAAAACATGGATAATTTATTTACAGGAAATGTTTTATGAGATGTATTTTCTTATAGAGATATTTCTTACACAAAGCTTTGTAGCAGAATATATTTGCAGCCTGATGACTTTAATGTAGAAAAATGTATAATAAGATATAAGATTAAATATATTAAATGTCCTCTCCCATTCCTCTCCAAATATTTTACCCATATTCTTTCCCTTACCTGCTGCTTCAGAAACGTAGCTCTTTCTGTAAAGAAATGCAAATCTATTGGAATATTGGAACACACACACCCCACATACATCTCCTCCCCTGCCCCATATTTTAGCTGTACAAGAAAAATCCATCTGATTGTACTTGTGTCTTAAAGCACTGTGCAGGCTGAGTTTTGCTAAAACACATGACGGCCATCTTAAAATCCCCATTTGTTATTTCTACAAAACTGGTTTAAGTAAATGGCAATTGTCTATAAGTTTCTCTTGGAACACCTTACGCATAAACATTCAGGAATGAGTTCTGAAAATAATGTTCCTAATGTTCAATCAATCAGGTTAAATAGGAAAGGTGCCCAGATGCATTTGCTGAATATTAATACATACCAGAGGCCCATTGTGGGTGAAGCTGGTATTTAAATTACACAGTATTTTGCTATAGGTTACATCAGACAAATGCACTGCTGCAAGATCTATAGCTAGCAATTCTGCAATGATAACAGCATTCAGTTCTAATAGTATGAAACAAGCCATAAGACACAACTGAAAATATTGTTACTAAAACCAGCCAAGTTCTGCTCCCAGGAAACCCCCTGCAGAGCTCAACAAACATTGTAAAATAGTGGCTGTGGTTATTGAGCAATGGCCTCAATAGCCTTGTTACTTTTTTATGGTAACCCTTTGCTAGAACAGATATACATCTGGAGGATGGAATGGTTTTCATGTCGCACTAGCATTTGTACAAATTAAAAAGGTTTTCTTGCTGTTATTTGCAGTGTTTGGTGAGTAGGTCATTGAAAATTCTAACACTCTTAACAACAACATAAATCAAGTTCTGAGCATCTTCAGAGACCAATGACTTCAACGGAGCTTGTGATTGCCAAAGCCTTCAGAGATTTAATCTGGGAACAAAAACAATAGGCACAGGCAGTTCGCAGTACACCACAAAAAAATACTGAGCAACATAGCTGAATAGCATGCAAGCAGTTTCGCAAGACTGAAATCTAATTGTTTAGAAGCCATTCAGTTAATATTTGGGGGAAATAATATACATCAGTGTGAGAATAAAAGAGCAGCTAAATTTGGGTATAATTGCTCTCACTGTCTGTGCCACTCATCAAGGGAATTAAGAGTGACTGAGTCCGGCTCAGTAACATTTCAGAAATCTGCTGCCATAACACAAGTACGGAAAATATTATTGCTGAACAATTCAAATACTCTTCCTATTAGCCTAGAATAACCACAGCAATGCAACATCTCTTTGGAAATCCTTATTAACTTTCCTAAAAATAATGGATTTCGACACTAAAACAGTACATATTTGATTTACAGTATAAATGTGGGTGTGTATCTATTACTGTACTATTTGCTTTGTCTTATGTTGTTTGTGACGTATAGTATTTATGATTTTAAACATTTTTTAATGAAAGCAATTAAAATAGATTTATGCACTTACCTGCATAGCAACACTTTCAACAGCATGCATCCAGCACCTGATACCTGAAACACCATTCAACAGAGTTCAAGCCATCTTCTTCGTAATCTGACTTTTCTGCTCATCGTCTCAATGCTGCTTCAGCAAAAAAAAAAAAAATCACCAAACACCATGAACCGTCTTGGACTTTCATTTTAGAGCCCTGCATCATCACCCCAGTAAGAAAAGTTTAATGACAGGTAACAAAGAAAATCTCCATTTTTCATCCTTTCCAGTTTTCTTTCCTTCTAGGAAAGCCATTAAAAAGAGATATCCTGAAGGTCAAGGCCAGCAGAAACTCATTTAACAGATACTCTAAGCAAAGGCTTTTAGAAGTTTTGAGAGATATCCTCAACCTTTCAAAAACTTTATTGCTAAGAGATTTATGTAAAAAAGACCTCATTTACAAAAAGTAAAGAGGAAAAAAAAACTAGCTCTTTTTATTGTCAGTTGAGTGGTCTGAAAATAACTGTCGCAGCATGCGGGGGAGCCAAAAAAGCCTCCCCCCAAAAAAACCTTAACCTGTAGTTCCTGAACTAAGGGAATGCAGGATTTGGTTTTTTTTGGCACTAGGAACAGTGTCACTCCACACAAAGCCATCTTTAATTTTGTTTTTAAATCACACTAATAATAAAGTTATGCTTTCTTACTTAGCTCACCAGTTTGTCATCTTTCTGATGCTGTGTTAGACAGGAGTGAAGGAACAGTCAATCTGGAGGTCTGTGCTCCCTCATTTAAGCCATAATGTTTCACTGAGATTAACAGAAATTTTCTGCTCAAATGTGTTATTACCAAATAGTTTTTAACATGCACACCACTATCAGAGTGTTTACAGTTCAACAGAGACTCTACACCCATTCTTACCTTATGTTTTGCACTTCAACTTTATATGGCCGCTGTAAGTTGCTGAAATTTGGCAAATGTCTGCTACACCCGCCTCTTACCTTCCTGTTTTGCCAGTTTTCTTAGAGACCTGTTAAGGAAGCAACGGAGATGTTAAGAAAAAGCACAGAAAATGGCAGTGGTGGGAATGGGGAGAACCATAAAATGGTGGGAAGAAGGAGAAATCTACTTCAAAATTTAATTAGGTGCTATTGCAAACAACATGAATGCTCATCTTATCCCTCCCAATCATGGAAGAAGGATCAGTGTACCATCTGTTCCTGAGCTGCATCCCCACAGCACCAACCCAGAGAGGAGATGCCTGATCAAGTGATTCTAGTTCCTCAAAAGCTGAAGTGTTGAGTCTATATTCCCCTGGCAGTAACATGCCTTTCACCTTTGTTCTCTGTTTATCCAACTCCCAATAATTCCTGAGGCTTTGAATTTGCCACCAACCCAAAGACATAATTTTCAGACAACACTGCTATAGCTCACAGCCTGCCTATGCCTAGTGATCCCAGTGGAAGACTGTGGAGAAGGAAGGGACAAAAGCAAGAGACAGCTGCTTCATTGCAGAACTCCAGCTGGTCCCAGAGCTATTGTTTTGACCACCACTGATGGCACTGACCCTGATGGAATACAGCATTGGATGGAGTTCATTGCAAACTTGTTTATTCTGGCAACTGCCTGTTTTTTTTGGAATTGCTTATTGTTATAGCTTGAGTGTCAATTACTTATTTACAAATGTCTGGTACCAATAAACCCTTTGTTTTTACAGTACCGGCCTGCAGCTTGATTTAGAAGTGGTTTGCTGCGTGCCAACTTCCTGAAGCAGAGGAAATAATCTTTTAGAGGAAATTAACACTTTCAGAAACTTAAAAAAGCATAGGCTTCTTTATTTCCTCTTTTTTTTTTCTTTTTTAAGCAAAAAGATATTTAGATAAAGAGGAGAAAAAATATAAAATTAACACAAAAAGATTTCCTGACACAAATCTTAGTCTTTGAGTCCTTGGCAAAAATCATACTGTAATTCTCTACTGCTATTATCAAAGTTGGCCAAAGAAAAAGTAGTCAACAAATCAGAAATGCATACGTGTGTGGCTACTATAGTCTGTATATTCCTATTTTCTATTCCTTATAGTATATTTTTTATTTCTGAGAGTATATTATTCATCAATATTCACACAATAAGCTTACAAACTTTTTTTATTTAAAAATCTACAGTTAATAAAAAATATCAATAATTTAGTACAGTTGTAAACATAGGAATCACGGCTATTCTTTCTTTCCTTAATGGCAGCAATTTTTAATGGAACCACCAGGGTATATACATATGAAGTAATGAATGACATGTTGCTGGAAGAAATTTGCCAGGAATTTTTGCATCCATTACATTAATGAATCCAATGACCACCCACAGCTTCAGCAAAATCCACCTGAAAATTAGTTGGCCAATGTCTTTGTCTCACTATCTGAGCAGTGATGGATATTGTAGCAACGCTTCTTTAGGAAAATGGATGCTAAAAGAAAATCTTGATGTACATGCTGTCAAAGAACAGTTCACTTATGTTTCAAATCACATTTAAGTCTTGTATCATGTTAAAATTTGAAAATAGTGATAACTGCCCTTCCCCACACAGCACACTTTTAACTGGAAATGCTATGTCAAGTTTGGTGAACTACTGGATTAAGTTAGTTATTAAAACATTTTAATTGCTTGAAAGCTAGTGCTCTTTATGTCAGTGCTTTCTTTTATCCTGTCTGGAGATTAATGTTTATGGGAAGAACAGCCTTCTAATCATACATGAGCTCCATTAGAAATTCATGAGGGTGACTCTAACTGTAAAAGAAGAAACCTTCTCTCTGCTACCACAGCATCCAGTGAGATCTCAGAATGCATCAAAACTCATGAATTTATCAATTAACATTTCTCTGCGCCTCTAGATTTTTACTTCTGACATAGTCAGATGCTGAAACACCAAAATACAATTCTCATAGGTGTTCAGGTTGACAACAAATAGAATCTTTCTTACAATAGTAATAACCATTGCAGAAGCTATTTTCATGAGATTTGCAGCTCAAAACATATATTTCAAAAGATCCAGAAGCTCTGAAGCAGAATCCAGAATTCTTTGTTTATTCAAATACCAACTCCTAAGCATTTTGAGATTCACTAATTAAAAGCTCTTGTAGAAATTTATGCCTATACAATTGCAGAAGAAATCAAATGAAGTAATTTTCCCTCAAGTTTAATGCTGAGCACTAAAAGTCACCCATGACAGACTGCAATCATTTAACATTTGTAATTTTTCAAACTAAAAATATATTAGTGCCTTAGTACAACTTACTTAAATGCTTGAATGGCAGCAAGGTTGTAATACTGTTGTCAGAGTAAACACTACATTGCTCTATGCCTTTCAGCATTTACAGCAATAGGATTTCAACCTGTGTGTGTTGCGGTAATTACTTATTAAAAATAATTGATTATAAAGAGGCAATTCCCAGCATAGTGCCATAAATCTGGCCATATAATTGACAGTCGTTATCACCACTGATGTCACAGCCTCTCTGAATAAATGAACAGGAAGTCACCCTTATGAAAAAATCTTGTGTTGCATCCAAATATCTTAACAAAAGATGAAACTACTTAAATTGCATCTTACCTTTAATAAAGATCAACTGCTCTAGTGTTGTCTTTCTCATCTGAACAGAGGTTCCCTTGTACATGACCAAAGATGTATTTAACAAGCTCTTCAGCTATGTTATCAGTGTAATTTCAGATGTCCTAAAAACAACACAGGAAATTAATTTTCATTATAGAGTTCAAATCCAATTTTATTTTTGGCTACTATCCATATTTCTGCCTTTAAAAGAAAATAGTCTGTTACAATTTGAAGACTATTTCCACCTCTAACTGCCCAGTTGCAGATTTTCAATTAAAGTAGTTTCATGAAATGTAGAAAAAAACAGAACTGAGAAGTTCTTTCTAATATCTACTGAGCACTAACAAATCACATAGAGAAACTGTCAAGGAAATGTGAGGCGAACTTCACAGCAGCTTAAAAGAAATGTTAAAATTCCTTTTTCTTTCAGTATAGTATTTCCTAAAATATGTCTCTGAAACATAAACACCTGGAGAATAGAGAGCCTGATTTACCAGTGATCAAACAGGCAGAAAGTCCTGCAGAAAGAAGTCAGCAGCGGCAGCTGAGTTGCAGCACTTAAATAATGTCGTCAAATGGCCCTGTGTCGCTATGCAGCACAGGTCACCTTTCCTGAAAAATAAAAGCAAAACCAGAAAACACTCAAACCTGAAAACACTTCAGAGATCAACAATAATAATATCACAGGGATGAATAAAACAGTTGCTGGAAAAGAATCACTGGGGGAAATACGAAGGATTGGTTCAGGGGTCAAGGGTTTATCTATTGTATTAGAAATAAAATTACTGCGAAGATGGTGATGTGCTATAAAGTAATGAGAGATTAAGAGACAGCAACCTGATGCAAGAATCTAAAATTCTTCATATCAGAAAGAAACAGTAGGTCATTGTAATACTCTGTGCGTAGTAAACTACTGTATTTCATCCACTTAGCTTTTAAATACAGTCAAAACACTTTCCTAAAGCACAGCATGCACATGATGTCAAATAATAGTTACCTCAAAGCCATCTCAGTTTGAAGTCATCAAGAGAGGAAGTGGCTTGTTCTATATTTAAATTAATCTGGCTTATCCCCCTTTGTTTTTATTTGGGTATTTTTTTTTCCTGCCAGATGAAGGAGATACCTAGTATCCATTAATTTCTTCTCACCAAGCTACTTCTACATTGAAAGCTACTTGCCTTTCAATCTTATCAGTTGTGTATTGTGGTCCTTTTTTGCTCAAAGCGCATGTCAGCATTATAGAATAGCTGAAGAGAGGTAGCAGGAGATTTCTGACAGCTGTACTAGGGACATCTGAGGCTTTTGCATCTAGGGAAAATGATGAGACTGTTGGGGATTTTGGGACAAGCACAGTAACTGTCAAAATGATCAGTACTTAAATGCTCATGTCAGCTTTGCTGACATTTAAGTTAGTACCTGTGAAGACACTCAAATAGATTCTGCAGTTTAAAACTCATCAGAACTAGATCTGGTGGGAAAATCTTTAGAAAAGATAAAAAATCTTTCAATTTTCTTTCACTACTTCCATTTGGGAGTAGAAAACATTTTGATCATGGATTTTTGGGCTTGGTCAGCTCGAGATAAAAACTTCTGCTGAATCTTTTTGCAAAAAATAATATTGCAACACTGACGTTTAGAAAATTTCCTCAGGTCACAACAAGAAATGTAAACTCCAGCCCTCCCTGTCTGAACTCTCATCACAGAAATGGCTTCCAGTTCTTGGGAGGTTAACACTGGCAATGGGAGGTGGATTGTAACTTTCCTTGTACTGTTTGAGACAAGGGTCAGAAAATCTGTTATTTCTAGAAACAGTAGTTCTGAGTAACCCTGGGTACTTGACTAAATCTGTTATTTTTAATGCTTAAAAAATTTATAACTACTTAATAAGGTATTTAGTGAAAGAGGAGACCTGGCACAGGATTCCCTTTCAGCTAATGTCCACCTTAGCATCTCTCCCACCCTGTGTCTCTGACACCCTGCCTGGCGATGGCTCCTCCCATAAACTGTGCATTAAATTTTCAATCAGAGATTCCACTGTCATTAAGCTTTTGTTTCTGGAAGAGACTAACTGTAAACAACCAGGACACCCACATAGGTCTTTGACAGCAGCTGAACCACAAGCGTGGTGCTATTGTTTTGTTTTACCCATGTCCATTTCCCTCTTCACAGTCTGCAGCCACCTCTCTGTACTTGAAGTCTAAACTCTTTGGTGCTGGGCCTGGCTTTTTGTTCTGAATTCATAAGCACTTAGCACAAGAACATCTAAGTTCACTGCTAAAGGTTTATTACCTTTACTATTTTTACTCTCACATATAATTGAAAATATTAACATCAGATGGGATTATTCTGTTACTGATTCCTAAAGCAAAATGAAAACATAGCACCATCATGTCTCACGCTACAGCAGTTTTCAACCTATTGTCCATGAAACCCCCATATTTGGAGAGCTTAAGCTAGAAAGCGTGCCTATTGTCAGTAAACTGGAAAAAAAATAGAAGTTTGGAAATCAAAGAGGCTAGGAAAAAAAACCCAAGAGTGAAAACCTCATACTCTGCATAAAGGTGAGCCTGTTAAGGGCTCTAGAAAGTTACTGCATCTTTTCAGCAAGAATGACTCAAGCTCTGGGTATCTGGGAAGGTATGCACTCTGCAAATGCAAGCAAAGGCAAATGCATGGATAGCAGCTCTCAGTGTCTTCTCCCAGGAAAGTAGAACTGCTCTTTCTGTGGCTGTATGTTTCCACCTACAAAAATACTTTAAAGTGTATCTTGCCACTACATTTGATAATCATGCTAACTGCAGAAACTTACTATCTGCTGTTCTCATCCCATGAAAAACTTATGTCTTTGCTGCACTGGGATTACAAATTGCTCCTAAAGCAATGTGGTGATTTAAACTTCATTTCCCAGATGGGCAAGGCAAACAAGAAGTAGATGGACCTTCCAGTTAATCTTTTTTTTTTTTTTTTCAATAAATGATGCGTGGCAGTCATATGCTAAGCTCATTTGTCAATCTTATTTTTTAATCTATTGCCTGGAAAATGCAGCAACCTAGCCATGGACTGATGGAAGGGAGACTTCAGGCTGTAAATTAAAAACAGCCTGCCAGGGGGAGTGAGGACAGGTGCAGGCTTTGGCCAACTAAGGAGGTAGAGGAGTTGACTGTGAGAAGGGGTTAGACAGAATCAATAATTAGAAGAACAGGGCATTTTGTCAAGCCAATTTTAAACCCATGACCTTTCACCCAAAACACCCTCGTCAAACTCCAGCCACGACCAAGGGGACTCCAGTTTGTCCTGATGATGTGATAGTAAAATGTCCGCACACTTGGTGGTTGGTGGTCTTGGACCTATTCCCAGAGAAGTAGAGTTCCTAGCTCAGCTCTGGTTTGGTCCAATTGGCAATCTTTATTTTGTTATAATGATGCCCAAGGTGGAAGTAAGCTGGAGAGGCACATTCTTTGTTTTTTCCTGGCAGGTGTCTCTCTAAGGAGTTACTCATATACTCAGCTTGAGCTGCATCATGCCGAGTAAGGTGACAAAGTCCAGTCACCACAAGGCCCATGAGGAGGCGTCTTCTCAGGAAAGGAAGAGGCTGTGTGCACCTCTGGTTTTATAAGAAAAGAGCCCCAGAAGCACTTTGTGTCCCGCATGGAAAGGTGGAGATATTCATTGCCAACTCAAGGTAGCCCTCAAGGTAGACATGATGGATAAGCTGAATGGTGCAGACCAGTAAAGCTGTTCACTTCTCCTGGTGGGAGAAAAGCAAACACATGCTGAATGTAGAAGAAGCTATGGACACATGTCTCCCTGCTCAAAGTGACAATTCTAGCACTGACTAACCTATATGTGATTTTGTGACTCTGCACAAAGCCCATGGAGGCTGGGCACATCAGACCGTGTCAGCCAATGCCATTTCACGTATTTGGTGACCTGCACACCAGGCTGATTCTTGTGGTTATTAAAAGTCATTCATTATCAGCTCAGGAAAATAGAATAAATCAAAATAAGCTTTGTAATACAGGAACTTGATACATTATATGAAATATGACATCTAAAGTAAACACTATATAGCTTTTGACCATAAAATGATAGCAGCCTTCAAAGAGGAAGGTTGGACATGGAAAGATATTTTCTACATGATTGTCATGCCTTTTTTTTTCATTAAGTTGAAAAACACCCCTCCCTTCTTATCCATGCTATTCTTTTCTTTAGCCAATACCAAACCATTAAAACCAGAGAAGTCTCATCAAACTATTACATCACTCTTTTCTCTGAAAGGGCAAGGTTTCTGTTCAGGGTAGGTTTCTTGCATCTTTTTCTCTGAAGTCACTTTCAGTGTTTTGAAAGTTGCTGTAAATCAGGACAGGAGTTTTTTTCTGCTGTTTGGTTGATTTCACAGTGGAAAGGGAAAAGTTGCTTAGATTCATGAACTGGGAAGGTCAGTCCTGGGGTGGAAGGACCTTTCAGGTGCATTCTAGGAATTCAGACTGCATCTGCCCATCAGCTTTTGTTTACTGCTATTTACTGACTGAGTCTGGTGCTGTGGGTCCTATGCTGGACTCAGCTATACTCAGCTATGCTTGGGCTGTAACAGAAGACCGAGCTTTTAAATATTATCCTTTACCTAGTCCTGAACTAACACAACTTTCCTTTTTTAAGGGCATTTAGCAGAACTCTACCTATCAGAGGAATGTGATGTCAATGACTCACACAAAGCTAATCCAAAAGCATCCTTTACTCTTTGCAGCCATACTAGAAGTCTATTAACTTCACCATCTTCAAAGCAATCCTAAAAGCCCTAGAAATATACAGAGGGACAAAATATACAGTTAGTTCAACTCCTGAGATAACTCACTCAGTTCTGAAGATAATAAACATCATGTCAGAATGAATACTTCTTATTTTTTTAATCAGCTGTGCCATTATTATGTCTGTATATATCACCTTTTCCACTGAAAAATCTAAAGTCTACTTTCCTTTATATTTGCTTCTATTAATGAGCCTCAAAAAAACCCCAATTAATTATAGGGACCATGCTCCTATGTAATTTAAACAATTTTCAACTATCATTGAAAACTGTTGAACATTGACATCATATTTCTAACAAAAATATATAGTTCTACTTGTGCCAGTTGGTCCTTTAGAGCCCTCATTGTTTTTCAAATGCACCTGAGCTAGGAAAACTAAGGACAAATTTCAAAAATCTGTGTTTAGTGACACAGATTGTGAAACAATATTTTGGAATTGGTTCTGATTGGTGAAGGGGAGGACAGACAGTGTAGCATCCTATGTTAAGAAGCTTTTAGAATATACTAGACAATGCACATGATGAAGAAAGATCTTTATACTACTTAGCTGTTTTCAAGCAAACCATGTTCTTACCCAGAATATAAAAATACAGATCCAACAGTCTAATTTCCATATTTTGAACTTAATAAAAAATCTTAAGCATTTAAATTAATTTAACCTTATATATCAAATGTCAAAAGCTAGATTTCTGCTGTATTTTTCCTGTATGAGCAGTAAGTTGGACTAATTCTCTTGCCTCTGAATGAGACCACATTCATACGGCTATAATGATTTAACTGAATTTACAATTTACAATAAGCAAAACAAACATTAATAAACAAACTTTCCATTATTTGTTTTGTGCATGAAAAGTGTTTGGTAGAGACTTCAGTTTTAAAACAGGGGGACCTTTTGATTTGTCATTTGACTGAGATATTGAATGAGGACAAATCAAGTGAGATTTTAAAAAAACCTGACTTTATAGCAACTTTCTCATTTTTTGAGTTGAACTTTTCAACAATTTTCATTAAATAAATACTTCTTACGACCTCCGTAATTGTTACATTGGACACTTGAATTTGTCACATCATTAGCAGACATACTTTCAGAATTGCAATTTGAATTTAAATCCTAGTGACAAACTTCTAATATGCTGGATATAAAAAGAGTATGCTTACTTTTGTAACACAAATCCTGCATACCACACTTTCTACTGGAGTGCAAGATACTTTCTGTACAATTAAAAGCCTTGAGCTTTCTCACTGAAGCTGGAAGAGCTTCTCAAGGGCTCAGTCTGTAGGAACGGGTGAGAATCCCGGCTGCTGCAGCCTGTTCTCCTGCCCCTCAGTGTGCCTTGCAAGGGGCTTGGACCACTTACTGTCAGGAGCAGTGTATGTCCTACAGAGGCAACTTCCTCTGACCCAAGCCATGTGAGCTTTGCAAAAGAAAATGCAAGGAAGCAGTACCAGGCACTGAAGCCAGCTGAGCAACAGCAGAAAAAGCTAAAGCAGGGACTGCTGATACTGAACATATTGTCTCAATTCTGACTAGACTTAAACTGCCCTTGACAACAGGCTGCTTCATCCAAACTTGTTCAACACTCAGCTTAACCCCTTCACCTCTGCTGTGCTCCACAGCTGCCCTTCTCATCTTCCCCTCCTTCCTTATTGTTTCCTACAAATCTTCCCTTTTCCTTGGCTTTCTAATCCCTGAATAATATTCCTTTGCCAAAAGGGAAAATTAACATGTGATTTATCACCATAACATTGACAGCTATGTACTACCCCTCTTCTCTTCCCATTTTATCTGTTTATATAGTATCTCTTCATAATAAGGAGAATGTCTCTTATGCTTTCATTTGTACAGTGTCCAGCAAGCTTTGCCTGGCTTTGGTTGGTCCCTCATAAATAACACAGTCAGAGAAATGCCTGCAAGAGGAAAAGCAATGAAACTTCCTCTTCAGGATTTTCATGGTGACAAGATATTTTCTCAAGCTGAACTTCGACAGAAAGTACCATGGTCTCACCATGTAGAAAATGCATACCATTAGCAATTTGTCTTAAATGGAAGAGCTATCTATATCCCTAGCACAGGCTATAATTCTTCACTCATGGCCTAATAAGATGCTTCAACTTCTGATGCTTGCTACATTTTCTCTTGGACCTTATCCTTACTACTCAGATTGTACAGCTACAATACTTGGTTTCTTATAAAACTAAAAAGTAGAATGAAACCACAGACTTCCACTTGTCCCAAACTTCTGCATGTTGTTGCTCTATAGTATTTTTAAACCGAATAATCACACCAAGTCAAGATAACCTTTGTAACGTAATTAAAATACCTCAGATGATCTCAGCTGTGCCAGGGATATGCTTATCGACACGTACTTCTACTACAGAAACTTCAAAACCACCTAATTCTTAAGATATGTTGGACAAAGTCAAAGATCTCTAAAGTGCTACAGAGCTTTTGTCCCAAAGACCCCAGAGTTTGCCTGCCTGCTGGAGAATTCTCTGGTTTATGTTCAATTTATAAGTTAAAATCCAGGAAGATGCAAAATGAAAAATTAGTTTGACAAGAGCACAGCATTCTGGAAACCTGGGAAACTTCCTTCAATAAATCTATAAAACAAAAGCATATCATTGTTTGCCAGATTTTGTAATGTTCTTACCCATTAGCTTTCTGAACAGGCACTTATGGCTTTTCAGGGCTTCCATTTGTACCAACCATAATTCTTCTGCATGGTCCAACGCAGCAATGACCAAGAAGCCGAGATTGCAAGTCTCAGTGCAGATCCATTATGCTGTCATTGTGACTTCCCTAAGCCATGACTGAAATGTGCAGCAAATCCTCTCACGCAAGACCCCTCTGACTCCTCAGCCTTTTGTTTTCTTGACTTGCCCTTCCCTGAACTGCTTCCTTTACCCTCCAATGGACATCTCCCTTTGTTATTACCTGCAATAGCCACAAGCCCTCTGAGTTTTGTGCTCTTGGCCAAGTTTCAAGTTCCAGCACTTCCCTTGCTTTGCACCCTCCATGCACTAATCAGGGGTTCCCTGGTGGGGCCTGGGATCTAGATGCCTGTTTAACTTCTGTCCTCAGCATTTCAAAACCATTAGTCAGAGCCTGGACTCTGGCCATCAGAAAATGAGTACTGTAAGGCAAACAGTAACTCCCATATTTTCTTCACCCCAGCATCTGGAAGACAAATAATGAGTCCCACAGTGTACTGTTTATTCTCATCCCACATTAATTTTAGATATAATAATGAGCTAATAGTTGCTTCCTGGCAATTAGGTGGAGCACAACACATGAAGATGGGTACCCTGAGATGAGAGGAAGGCCTGTGCCTTCATACACACTTTGCTGTATTCTGAACTTTCTCTCTAATTAGAAAGCCTGGTCATTGCTACTCCAATGAGTTACCTGTGACAGTCTGTATTACCTGTAAGATGCTTCTTTTGACATAGACCAACCTCTTGCCATTGCAAACTTCTATGAGTAAAATCCCATTAAATCCCCTGGTGATCATGCCTCCAGCTGCATTGTTATAAATACACATCTATGCTGTTAAGTAGCCCA
>JASSUY010032578.1:0-26155 GCA_032466535.1 Forpus xanthops | reverse complement strand
AATTCATCTGCAAGTACCGTCTCTTCAACTCATCACTTAATTTATTCAGGTTCCCAACTTTTTCATTTTAGATAATGTCAGGTTGCTTCTGCCTTGGGTAAGATAATACTTCATTACTAACTCCCAATTTGAGGGAAGGAGAGAAGACAACATGAGCTTGTAGAAGATAGAGACAGCCAGAGAAAACTTGAAGACAATTTGCAGCTCTCCTGTCTGTCTCGGGCTTGAGACACTGGGGTCTATTGGTTTGCATAAATTTTCTTTCACCAGCGGCTCTTTCCTAAGGTGTCCTTCATATTCTCTGTTCATCGATCATATCACTTCACTTTTACATATGCAAATCATAATGTTCTCCTTCCTTTTAACTTGTCTCTTCACTTCCTACTGTTGAGTTTCATTGCAGATCTGCTTTTTGCTATGTATTGAACTCACATTTGGACTATACAGATTACATAAAATATGCCGCAATCTAATAACTATGTTAAATTCTAGACTGTTCAAACTCAATACATTTTAATAAATATCCAGCAAAGTTTTAAGTTTTCTTGTATTCATGTGCATTTATCTAGCAAGCCCATCCACCCTCTTTAACATAATAAACAAAATCTTGCCCTCAGCAAGTGCATGTGAGACCTAATTTCATGCAATTTGAGTGTATTTTATAAATATAATACTGAATCAAGTTCTGGTGTACATTATTGGTGATCTTGATCACAAAACAGTAAACATGAAAAATGGAAACAGATTTTTTTTTTTAATAACCATAATTAAGAAGACCAATTTATAGAGTAGAAATATTTGTTTGCATGATCAATAATGATGTTACAGATCATATATTTTCTACCGTATGTTACAAGCACATGCTTCCTTTCTTGTTTTATGATGAAATAAGGATCTTACCCAAATGGGTTGAGACAACACCAGTGAAGGAATTACCAGAAGCAAGAAAGAGAAGATACCACACATCAAAGTGAAACCTGTGAAGAGAGTGCAAGATGACAGTGTCTGCTTAATCTTCATATACACAGGCATTACACTGTCTGGCTCAGGAGTGAGATTTTAAAGTTCTTTGACATGCTTCAGTTCACACCCAAGAGCAACCTGGACTCCTAGATGGCAATAATGTATCATATATACCCAAATGGCTAATGGGCAGCCAGTCTACAGGAACAAATTAGGTCTTATCCAGAGTAACTCTGTGCTGCCTAGAATGTGGCCATAAAATCCTCAGCACTGTTTTATTCTACAAGTCCACTTCTATTAGATGCACTATTTGCCAGTGCGAAAAGACGCAGAGAGAAACCTGCATGAGAGTAAGATAACAGTTTGGTTAGAGGGTTACTGAAGAGGCACTGTTCATATACATATAAATGTACAGATATTTTGGTGAATGAAATATGAATACCAAGTTTTCTGACCTAAAGCTTGCAAGTAGCAACTCAGAACTGTGTACCAATTTTAGGCTATCCATGAAAAACAATTTTTTTTTTTCCAGTTGTATTCCTACTTTGTCTTCAATGTTATTGTCTTTGTCATCCACTTGAAAAGAGAAAAAAAGCAAAATGCTGCAGAAGAAGAAACGGTATTTTGACATCATCTGTCACTATTATGAACGCTGTAGATCATAAAAATCTTAGATCTTGATCAGTGCCCATGCACCACAATAAAGATTTCCTGTGACTACAATGGAATCAATCCTTTCTTCAGCTAAAACTTCTCTAGTCTGTGTGCTCATTTTCATCATGATTCAAGACTAAGGGCTGCTTTTATGGAAAATCTAAGAAATAAGAAATAAAAAGAGCTTCCAGGATTCAGTGCTATTAGGAGTTCTGCTTATGTCCATGGATCATAAGCCTAACAATAAATTTAGCCTTGGTTGTAAACTACTCAGTCGACACTAGGGAACATCATCCAGAATCAAACCTGGTGCTGATCTATGCTAATTTACGACGCACGTAGATCCACCAGTTTCAGGTACAAACCTTCAGCTCAGAAATATTAGAGGAATCCATGCTTCAAACCAAACACATTTGGAAGCTGAGCTCCTAACAGCCCTGGGAGGAAGCTAAGCCCTTAATTCAGGTAGTCTGCATCATCCCTTGGAAGGTCCCCCACCCAGCAGGAAGCAATGGCACCAAGGCTCAGTGGCCCCTCCGCTGTGTCCTTAGAATGCCCTTTGCACAGTCATGGAGGTAGCAGAAAATGGTGTGGATGTCTTTGGCTTTCCTCTGAAGATTACTTTCTCACTTCACACCATAAAATTAAAGCTCATTAATGAAGAAACCCACATAAATTAATATGGACGAGAACTGCGTTCAGCTCTCAATAAGACAGTTTGAGTGTTAAGTAGCTTGTGCACTGAGCACGCAACAGCTCTGGCACAAATATTTCATTGGATTTCATCCCCTAAGGAGCAGACTCTCCTTGTCTCTCTACTCCCCCCAAATGTATGTAGTCATGAAATAAACTATCACAGGCCAGAAAAATGCAGATGCTTCTCTGCATGCTGTTGACACTCAGCTCTGTGTCCACTGAGAAAGAAGCTAGAAATATCTACCACACCCAAGCCATCTCTGAAGAATCAGACAACTATGCCATTTCTTCACCAGATAAAAATATGTAAGATTTACAGGTTTTGTCAACTGCTTGCTTTGATTTTCCTTTCTACCCCTCTCAGCCTGTTTACCTGAATGAAAGCCTCACTGAACATCTTTCTAATGAAAAACACTTCTTCTCAGAGATGTTTAACATTTTTTCTAACAATTATATTTGGTCTAGTGCATGGTCCATCTTCTTAGAATAACAAGAAATGACAAAATTATGACAAAAAAATGACAATGGTTGTGGGGAAAGGGATGTTACAAGAATAATAAGGAAAGAAGAAGCAACTTCCAGAAAGAAAAACATTTCTTGAAGTACAAGTCCAGCCATTCCTCTGTGCTCCCTGTCCCTCCCTGCCTGCTTCCATCCCACACATGCATATACACTGTACTTAGGATAAATTGCAAAGGTTTGCAGGAAATAAAGAGCAGTTATTCTTACTGACAATACTATATGGAGCTGGTGACTGGGGGCAGACCCTTTGGGAAAATGATCAGCAGCATTCCAGGGTATTTTTTTCTTTCAGCACCAAGAAACCTTGGGGGAGTCAAAATTTATTATTATACTGGACTCATGCTTAAACCTATCAACTTTTTCTTCCAGGAACCTTGGTCCATGTATACATTTAGACTAACGATATTCTTACATGCTGAAATGCTTGGCTTTCGTTTTTGCCACAGGCATTTAAATATGGTAGGAAGAGAATGAACATAAGTATATACAGACAAGCAAGTTATATAGCAATATAGATAACAAGTGTGTATAAGACACAAATCTATGGTATAGGAACTTGAATGTATACAAGTCCATGGGACCAGATGAAATCCATTCTGGGGTCCTGAAGGAGCTGGCAAATGAAGTTGCTAAGCCACTGTCCATCATATTTCAAAAATTATGGCAGTCAGCTGAAGTTCCCAACAACTGGAAAAAGGGAAACATAACCCCATTCTCAAAAAGGGGAAAATGGATGAGCTGGGGAACTACAGACCAGTCAGCCTTACATCCGTGCCTAGCAAAATCTTGGAACAGATTCTCCTGGAAGGCATGCTGAGGCACATGAAAAACAAGGTGGTTGGCGACAGCCAGCATGGCTTCACTAGCGGAAAATCTTGCTGACCAATCTGGTGGCCTTCTATGATGGGGCTATGGAACTGATGGACAGCGGTAGAGCAGTTGATATCATCTACCTGAACTTGTGCAAAGAGTTTGGCAATGTCCCACACAACATCCTTGCCTCTAAGTTGGAAAGACATCAATTTGATAGGTGAACCACATGGTGGATAAAAAACTGGCTGGATGGCCGCATGCAAAGAGTTGTGCTCAATGGCTCATTGTCCAGCTGGAGACCAGAAATAAGTGGTGTCCCTCAGGGATCAGTGTTGGGACCGGTCATTTTTAACATCTTTGTCAGTGACATGGACAGTGGGATTGAGTGTGCCCTCAACAAGTTTGCTGATGACACCAAGCTGTGTGGCTTGGTTGATACATTGGAGGGAAGGAATGTCATCCAGAGGGACCTTGACATGCTTGTGAGATGAGCTGATGCCAACCTCATGAAGTTTAACCAAGCCAAGTGCAAGCTCGTACACATGGGTCAGAGCACTCCCAGGCACAGCTACAGGTTGGGCAGAGAAGAGATTCAGAGCAGCCCTGTGGAGAAGGACTTGGGGCAGTTGGCTGATGAAAGAATGAACATGAGCCAGCAGTGTACTCTTGCAGTCCAGAAAGCCAACTGTATCCTGAGCTGCATCAAAAGGAGTGTGACCTGCAAAATGACGGAGGTGATCCTGCCCCTCTGCTCTTGTGAGACCTCACTTGGAGTACTGTGTGCAGTTCTGATGTCCTCAACATAAAAAGGACATGGAACTGTTGGAACAAGTCCAGAGGAGGGCCATGAGGATGATCAGGGGACTGGAGCACCTCCCCTATGAAGATAGGATGAGTTGGGGCTGTTCATCCTAGAGAAGAGAAGGCTGCGTGGAGACCTCCTAGCAGCCTTCCAATATCTGAAGGGTGCCTATAGGGATGCTGGGGAGGGTCTCTTTATGAGGGTCTGTAGCAAGATGACAAGGGGTAATGGGTTCAAACTTAAACAGGGGAAGTTTTGATTTGATTCGAGGAAGAAATCCTTTCCTGTAAGGGTGGTGAGTCCCTGGAATGGGTTGCCCAGGGAAGCTGTGAATGCTCTATTGCAGGCGGTGTTCAAGGCTGGGTTGGACATATCCTTGGGTGTCATGGTTTACTGGGAGGTGTCCCTGCCCATGGCAGGGGGGTTGGAACTAGATGATCTTAAGGTCCTTTCCAACCCTAACTATTCTATATCCTCTCTTATTTTAAAACCAAATCAATATCCACAAATTTTCTCAAGTTCTCAAATACTCATTCTGAAGCATAGATTGGTCATTCTGCATCAATCCAGCACAGTACTTATGCATGTAGTTAACTTTAAGCACATGAACAGTCCCATTGATTTCAGTGGGACTTCTCACAGGTTTGATGCTACGCAAGGGCAAAAGTGACTTGCTGGACAAGTGCCAGAGACTGAAAAGCCCTTACCTCAGAGACAAAATATTTTCATGCATGGAGTGCCTGTCCCATTTTTTGTGAATAGATACTTAAAGATAATGATAGTAATGACAAGAACCTCTGCTATTTCAGGTACATTAGGGAATGGAAGATTTCGTTGTACAGAAGAGAAAACAATCATCCATCCGAACTGGTATGACAGCTACTATCAGGTGTTGTTTCTGTGTTTCCTAGGACAACGAAAATAACATTATTGTGTTTCCACAGCAACACAAATGTATGATGTCATGATGCAAAATGCATTCACAGTATGGAAAGGAAAAAGAATTCTTGTATATCATAACATTATAGATGAAAGATCCCTATCCAGCTCAAGTAGAGTCTTTCCTCCCAGTAACCTGCCTAATATAAAATCAATCTAGAATTTACATTTCTCTGTTCCTGCATTGTGCACTGTCACAGAGCTTCTTCATGTCAGGGAAGCAACCCATAATTTGTTGGGCTCTGAACATAAGTTCATTTTGCATGTATCATGGATATCGGCCAGAAACTGTCTTTTTCCTCTGCTTACTCATGGAGCTTGGAAATGCTTTTCTGACCCAATTGTTTGTTATTAGAGAAATGGGTAGTACTGCAGAATGGACAAAAAAATGAAGCTTAAAACTGGAGGCACATTGGTGATTGACTGGGTCTTGGCTGTCAGCCTCACCCCTAATGAAATTACTACTGTTCATTTACAGACAAGCACCGTGGCTCATGCAGAGGGAATCTGTAACACACAAAGAGTGCAGCATATACCAGGTGTGCTAAAATTCCTGGGTACACGAAAATCAACCCCACACAGTGTGTCATAGACTCAATCGCAGGCTGAATTTGTTATACTCATTAGAACAACCTTGCAGGGATAATTTACATGTGCAAAGGCTGTGTCATGCATATGCAATAACTCTCAGATACACAAAGGTTGCAGTTCATATCCCACATACCACAAGTGCCCATATTTCTATTCAGGATTTTTTGACAGAGATACAAAATACATCACAGATGGAAAAATCACAACAAAAATTGCCACTCAGTTCTCAGCAAAAGTGCCAGAAACTGAAAGGGATGGAACTGAAAAAAATTATTTTCCCTACAAAACAACTGAGCTGGATGATGACTCCTGGAGTTGGGCCAACCACTGTCGCACTAAAACCTGCAAAGACCTGGAGAAACTGTGTTCAGTACTACCAGTTCACCCTTGGGTGAACCTGTGCTCCAACAGGATTTGATCAAGTGTGAGTGACATGTAACTGAACCAAATTTATATCTGCTTTCACAAAGTCACAGCCAACGTCTTGCTAGAAAAAGTCAATTCTTCATAGCTGTGTTTTTGATTTTACTATAAGATATCAGCTTCAGATTACAGCAAAACTGAAATAGAACTGGCAGGACAATATAGTAAAGGTTGGCTGGCTGACCTATTTGTGAAACATAATTATTCCATTTTTGACGAGAAAAGAGAGATCAGGGTCACAGACACAAGTATTTACAACTGCAAGCTACTACCTTAAGAAATCTAGGATTTAGCTGGGGGAAAATACATTTACTGGAATGAACACTGACAAGTAAAATATTTAATCCCCAAAGTTTTATTTCCCCCAAACATAAAATAATATTACTTTGAATGGTCCATAAATAACATTAATGGAGAGATTTTGAATGGGAAATCTCTAATGATATATGAGAGAGGACTTAAATAGGCTTAACTGGGCTCTTTCTGGAACTTGGCAACTGTATTACAAATAGTCTTAGTTTTTTTTTAAGCAACATTATAATCTGTTATCTGTTTGGAACAAACCCTAAAGCAGCTTTTTGTTCCACATTTGCAAACACCTCCAACGCAGAAGCAACTACAGGAAAAATATTTTTTACTGCCCTGCCAAGTTTAAAGAAAAGATTATTTTAGTGCTCTGCTCTGTGACATGAGCTCTCTCTATATGTCAATGGATGGCCATGCAGAGCCTCATTTGTGCTTCAACATAATGTACGTTAAGGAAGACTTCTTAACAAAGTCCTGCCTGCAGAGCTGCTCACTGAGTCTACATTCAGTGGCCAAATGGATTAAACTCTGTAGGTTTTAATTAATGTTATAATACAGTGCCATTTAAAAAAAGTTCAAGATACCTGTGTGCTATCAATCACATTTTTGCAACTTAAATAAGAGAAGCAGAAAGATGGACAAGATATTTGTCCAAATTAGCATAGGAATGTTTCCCCTGCCTCCAGCAAAGGCCTTTCTAGCCTCAACTCCATGACTCAAGCAAAAGCAGTAATACTGTGACATAAACCACAGGTCAAAATTTAAGCTCATGTAAATGGGTAAAAATCCCTCAACATGATAATTTTAGGCAAAATAGAAATTCCATCGATGATGAGACATCAGCAAAAGTTTAGTTTAGGATTAGAAACAGGACTAAAACTGTCGCTGGAGTGGGAAAAAAGACTAAAGCACTGACTTAGAAATCATGCAATGGATTTATGTGATAAAGATTTCAGTCATCCACGTTCACAGTAAATCTGTGCACTGATTTAACATTCTCTAGTCTGCATGCTGACCAATTTTTAACCCAATGAAATAACTGTTAACTTTAATGAACTGATGATAAATGTATGCCATGCCTTACCCCATTAAAAATATAAAGATACATCTAATATATTTTAGACAAACAATTTGGAAAAAGCATGTAGGATATAATAACAAATCTAAATCTCTCTAACTAACTACCATTTAAGCATATACAAGAAGAAAGTTGTTCAAGAGTATAATTATGGGGGAAATTTTGATTGTGTAATAAATAAAAAAAAACCAAATTATTTAGATTTGTATTTACAATGTACTACCTCAGTTAAAATACCAAATGCAGGATTTTACTAAGTCAATATCCAGATGCCTTCATTTCATCAGCAGTAAGAAATGTTATAAAAAATATTCCATGAGATTACTATTCTGCTATAAAATTTGAGTTGTATTTTATGCTTAGTATCTCAACACTGTTAATACAAATTAAGAAAACAACCTACAAGCAGCAACTCCTCTGCTGCCTCTTCCTATAAGTGCCCTTACACTTCCAAAGTAACCTTTTTTAATCTTCTGCAAATTTTGTACTGAATTTCTCTCCGTCCTCCAGAAGACCTATATTTTTTGAATGGCTTCTACAGAATGGTTCTCTAAACTGTACATTATTCTCTTTGTATGAGTGTTTTTGTAGCAGCATTCACACATAAAAAACTGAAAGTATCTTTGTTAATATATCCATGGAAAATGTACCTTAAGGAAGATGCTGATTTGAAAATGCCTGAGAATGCAAACTTATCCATATCAATTTAAAAAAAGCAAGTAATAAACATATGAACATAAACAGACTGTTTAAAAATAATCTTACATTTTGTGCTTGTATTTGGATGCATTTTGTGGCCAAAGCTTTCTGAACTACTGAGATTTTGCCTAAGAATTGCAAGGTCTGAAAAATTTATATTTGAATCCTCATTGTTGTGGAATTAATAGAAAATGGCAACTGTGCATTTATAAACTGAAAATCTTTACTCTCATGACAATGTGCATCACAGAAGACTGGACTCTTTGTTGACTGCTATTTTTACTAAGTCATAACAGCACCTTTAGTGTACTAACATAATGAGTTTATACAATCTATGATAGTTAACTATTTTAACTATAGTTAAAATCTTTTCCTACAGATCACATTTTCAGTGAAGTACATTGGTTTAGTGCAACTAAGCATGGGCACTGCATTAAGCACATAATTACTCCTTTCAAAATACAACAAATGAGGTATATATTTAAAATTCAATTACCCATTTGTACAATTAGGAAAACACAGAATTTCTATGCAGATCAAACTTCTGTGCAAGGTGTTCTGTTTCAGTAACCATAAGAACCAACTTAAATAAGATCAAGTTATACTTTCACTATATAGATGTTTTCTTTCCCTCAATCAATAGTATTTATTCTTTTTCTATTTTAGTGTATTTAATCAACTAGACAAGCTATATTCTGTCACCAATTAAATCAGATCTAGGGAATCAAAATATTTATCAGTGGGTCCGTTTCTCCACATGTTTACACTCCTCTGTAATTAAGAATTACTCCTCTGAATAGACTTATCTGGGTACCATATCTGCATTAAAAAAGAATCCAAAACCAGTGTCTGAACAGACTTTTTGCAAACCACACATCACTGTTCCTGATTTTGTTCACACCACAAAATGAAATTTGCAAGGTTCACTGACCATAAAATAGAATACTTTCAGCATCTTTTTTTTTTTTTCTTTTTATGTTTAACTGCAGAATGGGAGTGGAAAAAAATAATGAGCCTTAATTATAATTGTTAGCTAGCGTATCATTTCATAGTCCTATATAATCTTCACTACACAAGATTTCATCAGTTGCTGAGCTTCACATAAAATGGACAATAATTACTAAAAGAGTCTTAACACCCATCTCAAAACCAAAAAACTTCTTGGAAGCTGAATTAGATTTACTGGACATAATGTGTACTACAAATTCTCTATTAAAAAGAGAGAACTTCTATGTAAATTTTAAATATTCTTGCAACTTCTCTACTATTCATAAAATCTGGCATTTTTTTGCTTTTGTCAGAGTTCTTCCATTGATCTTGCTGTGTGTAATAATTGCTTTGCTTTCAGACAGGGAAAAGCAGGTAAGTGTTTTCAGAAAATTTCAGTCTGAACCAAAAATGCAGGCACATGTCCCACTCCAAAAAGGTGTCTGTAATGTTGAATAGAGTGCTTGAGAAGGAATAAAAGAAAATGAGATTGCACATCTTTTGAACAGGACATGAAGAAAGCAGACACAAAAAGACAGCCAGTGGCACACTATACTGAACGAAAGAGCAGTAGAGCTAAGGAAAAATGTCATCTGTCATATTTCTCCTTCAGCCAAAGAAATTATGCATCCTATATTTGTTTAAAATCATCTACATTACTTTAAAGCTCAATCTACTGCACAAACATTCTCTCCTACTTAAAGAATTTGCAATTCCTTTTATGTTTTACTAACTGAGAAGAAATTAATTTTCTAAAATTATTGTGTCCTAATCTATTATGCTCAAATTCTGGCATTTGCATTCAGTCCCTTTGGTGGAAAACACTGATTGTTCAATCAGGTGTTTGAGGTAATGATCTTCCAAGCTAAGTACAATACACTTATTTTTGTTACCATTTCAATAAAAATACTGAAACAGAAAGAAACTATAAAAAATTAGCTATACCCAAATGCTATCATGTTTGAACCTTTTCGAACCACTCAGTTATTACTCAAGTCCTGTGAATGACGTTTGTGAGACTGCCTACAATAATATGATTAAAGCAGTTCCCAGTCTTTTTGTAGAACACCTAAAATCTGATTCTAGCTCTGAAAAATACCCCTTTGTTCTGTGTGCAAGTTTTCATCAAATTTATGAAACGTTGTTATAACCCTCATGTTAACACCTTACTCTATTGAAAGCCTCATTAAAGTCACTTTTCATGGAGTAAGGAAAACTGTCTGCCAGAGGAAAGACATCAGAATATAGTCCTTATTTTTCTCCCAGTAAAAAGCAACTGTAAAGCGTTTGCTGAATGTTCGGTTTTGCAATACCTTGAGCCTGATTCAGCTAAATTCAATGAAATTGTACCCTGTTAAGTGTTGGATCATATCCTGTCACAAGACAAATTATTCATTATAATCAACACTTGGGAAACAGAGCTCTCTCACTGCCACAGGGAAAAAAAAATGTACAAAGGATTGAAATACATGTAAGTATACATGTAAGAAGTAAAATAGAAAATGAAGCTTCAAACAGGACAAAGATACTGATATCCAAATATATTGTACAGAAAAAAACTTATTTTCATGTATTTGTTTTGATTATTCAGAAATGCTGATCCGGTATCCCTGAAGATTAAAGTTTCCTTATGTCTAACAACAGCAATAAATCATCCATATTTTTAACACATGAATGGTTTTTAAAAGCGTTGAGTTCCCTGTGCCTCAGTCACAGAAGTTCAGAATTTTCCTGCATGCAAATTAAGATCTTTGTAATTTTCAGCATCCTTCAGGAATCTTCTCTCATAGGTCAAATTAAGCTGCTTCTAGTGTGCCGGAATCATCATCTTTTCTGTTTGTTTGTTTAAATGAGCATTTCTGTAGGACTTCTTTAAAACGTCAGTATAAAAAAATTGATTTTTGTACTTTGACTGGAACAGCTTTAAAACTCCTGAATTTTATTAACTAGCAATTCTCTTCCTGTATTCCTTGATTTCACTTCAATTTTAAGATGTTACAGCTATTATATTATGAACTATCTTCACAATTAATTTACATGCATTTTGTGTTTCAGAATATTTTGCAGATTCCTTGTTTTCAACTCAATCTCAGAAGTTTCTCACATCTTCCTGCATATCTATTTAACATCCCAAATATACTTTTCAACTATTTAACCGTGAAAAAAAACAACACGTCACCTTGCAATAGACTAGAGTATGACCGACTCACACCTTATAAATCCTGCATAATGATACCAAAATTACTGCAGTAAAACTGATATCAATTCAGTTTGATAAAAGTGGACTCTTCGATTTACTTACTCTCCTTGATTTTTTAAGGTTTTCCTGTAGCTGATGGTTCAAATCATACTTTGCTGACTTGCCTTTCAGGAAATCAGCCTGCATCTTTTACCTGATTAAATTGGCCATATTCATTCCTCTGTTAGCCTATCAAGCATGATGTAATTACTGCTATCTTTTGAGTGTGCTTTCAGTGCTGACTACGTAACGAAGTCCACACTGAGTGCACTAGTGAGAGAAGCAGGGCTAACAATCATGACTGAGGGAGCCTCAATTCAATGGCAATGGTCTGCTCATGCTGTTGATTTTTTAACTCTGGTCACATAGCTGCAACATAACTCGCATGCTTTCTCCAAACACAAACTGTTTATCCCTGCTCAGAACCAACAGTTTTCACATCTGGTCTGAAACGGTCAGCCCAGTAAGAAGTGCTAGAGGAAAAAAAAAAGAGATGAAAGCAAAAAAACAATCAAACAAAAACACAGGAAAAAAAGTGGTGTGTGGGAGGTAGATTTTAAAGAGAGGTAAAAAGGTAGGGTAGGGAGAAGAGGGGAAAAAAAGAGAAGAGGGGCTAACAGCATCCAGCTTTATATCCCAGTCTGAAGCAGCTCTGAGTTCAGACTCAAGATCATAGTTGCTCTGTCAGTGCTTCTCTCCCTACTTAATCCCCATGCCTCAGATAACCACCTGTGTCTCAGGGGATGACTCTCCCTTCAAAAAGCTATAGGAATGTTTCCTAAGGCATCAACAGGCACTGAATAGGCCCCTTAGGGAGGAAAACTACTAGATTTGCTAAAAACATCCTAAGTTCTACCTCTAAATGAAAACACTCTACATTAAGGCACATTTTCTGCCTTGCAAAGGACTTACTCAAACTTGTGTAAATCAGCACAGTCCTTGACTCACACTATTTTAATAAGACCCATGTGTATTAAACCAGATTATATGACACATGTTAAGGTTCATGTTTGATATCAAATTAAGTATCCGGATGATTTATGGAAAGGAGTTCACCGCCCTTTCCCCCACATGAGGTTTAAGACTAATCTTCAACCAGATCTTCCAACACTTTCTGCATTTAGGCCTTCCCCACTTGAAACTTTCAACGTTGTTTTTATTATCACAAGAGACTGATACCCACCTAGCATCTGTTATTTTTCCCTTGCCTTCTCTCCCTGAGAGAATGCATGAACATAGCATATAACACGGTGATTACTGGATGCTGCTAAATTCCTAGAAAAGAGAAGCATTGCTTTCCTCTGCCTCTTAGAAGGATTTAATTGCACTATTACTCTATGCACTAATGTGCTGCTTGGCTATAAAGGGAATTGAGTAGTTTCTTTAAAAACAAAACAAACCAAACCCAAACATGCAATAAACCCCCCACAAGTTCCATAAACTAAATGAACACCCACCATTAGCACTTATCCACAAGGGTCAGCATGACAGCTGTGTTGATAATGGCAGACATTTGGCTGGAATCACTTTGGCAGGCAAAAGTGTGAGTTACCCCTCCCTCTATCCACCAAGATGCTCCAAGTCAGCATCTCTTATAGAACAGAAAGGCAGGCAATGCTATAGGTCATTCACCCTCTCTTATCATTTCCACTGACTGAGAAGCTTCACAGGGCACCAGGGATATTATCAGAAATTACCTCCTCAGGCTGAAACAAGAATTCACTACTTCATCAGATAACCCTCAGCCTACTTGTTTTACCCTTCCTGTATAATCAACACCATGCTTTGAAGTGCACTTATCTGTGGTTGTCCTAAAAAACTAATTTCCACTTATTCGTCTTTTGGATGTTGCAGTGACCTAATTCCTGATGCCTTTATCTAGGGCTTCCACTGTAAATTCCAGTCCCGGCTCTTTTTCAACTGCTCTGCTTCTTTTTGCAACATCCATCCTAGTCTTGGTTTGCAGTTTCTGTTTCTGTAGGTATTTAATCAATACCCTAATGAAACATGATTTTGATTTAACCATATGTGCACATTTGGTTTTCCACTGCTTACCACTCTCCTTCCGTGTGGAAGCCCACCTGGTGAAGACTCTGATGTGTATCTTTATTGTTTGGAACACGGTATAAATGGGTACAGACAGGTGTGTCACAAGTTCCCATAGGCAATGCTCCTGTTCAGAGAAATAGTTTCAAAACAATAAATACATCCGAATATAAATAAAGCTAAAGGTTTGTCTGATTAATTTGAATCAATGTATGAAGCTGGCATTAATTAACCATGTGTTGCTAATTTCAACAGATCCTGTCCTCAGCAGCTGCCAGCAACCCTAGTTCTACTCATTGTCTGAGCTGTTACAGGCTAAAACCTGTGTTCCAATGAGATTTATTGCCTGAATAGCCAGGCTGCACTGAAACCTTGGTATTTATACAGGATTTCAGTATACACATATCATAAGGCTCATATCCCTCTTTTACAGATGGCTCTTCCAAAACAACCTGACAAGGGTTAAGTTGCTTGCATGCTGAGACTACTTGCTGTCCTGTAAACTAATATTCTTTTATTACTCTCTTCTACCGTGTGCATACATTTTTCCATGTCTTATGTAGAGACAAGAAATTCTTAGTGTCCCAGACTGTTCTTTGGTTTTGCATTTTGCTGTACTTCAAGCAAGTACACTGAGTAACTAGAGCATACAGGCCAAAATAACTACTGATAGAGAATTCAAATTGCTTGACTAAAAACACACTGAGAAAACCCAGTGTAAAGGTAGTGACAGTAAAACACCTTTGCGTGTGTTGTATATGTACATAAACTATTTCTTTATTCAATGCACCTCAGAGATTTGCCTCACCTCCTCTCTCCAGTATCTTACAGTAAATTGATCACAGGCTGATTATATGGAAATTGTCTACTCCATGAGATATCAGCAGCCTTTCAACCTATGGAACCACTTTAAGTGGAATCTGAACCACTAGGTTTATCTGTTCTACAACTTTCATAAATACATTCCCTAAAAAAAGTAATAAATAGCCCAGCAAAATTCTAGGAATATTCATTATGCGATTCTTGCTTGCATATCTTGCATATCTCCATTAAAAGCTGCTGCACACTTAAATACTATCTATTTCTGGTCTTGCCTTCCATTTGAAAGACAAAGCCATTTTAGAACAATGTTCTCTTACTGATAACAATTTTATTCTATGTAATTTACTTATAAATTTTAAACAGAAGATGACAGTGCATATTACAGGCAATATGTCCAAAGAATTACAGATGACATTTTATCTGTTCACAGAATGCTGTGCACATTTCTTTAAACTGTCTTTGAGAATCTAGTCGTCATCATCTAAGTATTTTTTAGAATCTTATTTTAATGAAACACATTTAGAAGCTTATTTTAATGAAACACATTTTACCTTCACATGCACTGAGATAATGTAGGGGTTTGCCATATTTCATGCTCCCCTTAAAAGAATCAAAGGTAGAAGGCAGTTTCATCAAAAAAGCAGTAAAATCACCTGCACTTTCAGTTGTCTATCTCATCCCTCTTTCATTTCCTCTGCATGATAGCAGGCCACTTTATATGACCCCCTCCCAGATGAAAAGTAAAGGTAAACAGTTCTCATCCTTTGAGGTCAGGACTTAATCTTGCTTGCACTCCTATGCATTGGATATCACAAGCCTGGTCAGCTGCTAGAAGGTCTCTTTTTGCCCTGATGCTCTTCTAACGAACTGGGCAGTAATTAAGCTATACAAATTAAACAACAATTCTATGATTTTTAAAGCATAGTTGTAGCCACCTATCTCCTTCCAAGCCTGTCAGCCACAGACAGTTGGGAATTTCATATTTACTGAAACGTTCTTAATGAGCAGACTCTGCTTCTTAAAAAGCTAATCAGAAGTTATGAAGATACACTACAAGATAAAATTTAATCTGTTAATAAAAAAATGAGGAGAAATACAGGATGCTATAAAAAGAAAATACATGCTTGCACTGCTCAGACAGGACTTCCCCAAAGAGTGCACAATATTATCATTGATTTTAATGGGAACAAGACCAAACCAACATGCAGAATTTTACAGGTCCCACCCTCTGCAGGAATTTTTCAGAACCTTATTTGCTTCCCGGACAGAAAAGCAATCTCTGGTAAATTGCATACAGCATGTCTCAATCTGGGACAATTCTCTGGTATAATCTCTGGCTCCAATCATCAAATATAAAAGATAGGTAGGTCTTATTTCTGAAGGTCATTATATTCATTGTACCAATACTTAATAATATGCACCCATCAGTTTTTATAGCAAGAATATCATGGCTCTAACTCCACCCAACCTTCATTATAAAGTCTTTAGTTTTTCTTATTGTAGGTCCAGAGGACCCAATCAAACTCCAGGAAAGAAAGTTATCAAAATATTTCTGTAAAGCATTAAAGAAAATCCAAATCATCCAAAAGCTCACTGCTGAACACACCAAATGAACTAAATAATGGGAAACACATTTATAATGTCCTTTAATACTAAGCCTATTTGTGATTTAAGAGTCAAACTATTGGTGATTTTTACATTCCTGGTAATTTAAGAAGGATCAGGCTGGGAAATGTGTACTCACTGGCCTTATAAAACTGGCTTCCTTATTTTGAGTAATAGACGTCTATTGTAAAAAGCTCACTAGTGGAAAAAAAAAAAAGCCTCCATGTTTACACGTTTTGGCTGGAGAGCCCTCTGCCCATGACGCTCACAATGAAGAATGAGCATTTAAAGAGACAAAAGAAATCAGCCATAGAAAATCCTGCCACCTATCTGTCCAGAAAATATTAATTGGTCCAAAAGTTGGGACAACAGGAATTGCTGACACCAGATGGCAATGTTCTCTGCCAGAGTACTGTGCCATGATCTTGCGTTGAGAATGAGAGTTTTTCTCAAAGGCCCAAGGCTAAGCCTAATAATCAGACCAGCAAGAGGAAGGAAAGGATGAGATTGGAACACAGCTACAGCTCTCAGCTAGGACAGCCCCTAAGACTTCTACCCACATTGCATCAGCGCAGGCTCCAGACAACCCACCCACAGAAACTAGCTGCCTGGTTTTACCTGGCCTTAAGACAATTTTAGAAGAGTTGGGGGCTCTTGCATTGACTTCAGTGGATTATACTCGTCCATATAAGAAAAGAAAATTTAAGCATATCACAACTTATCTATTAAATAAATGAAATTTTAAAATTGTATGAAATGCTTCATTTCTTTCCCTACTCAAGGACGACTACAAAAATAGCTCAGAAAATATGCAAGTACATATGCTACATTCTAAAAAGAGAGTTGCAGACCCAAGAAAAATCTTGCACAAACCACTTAGCAATTTTTAGGTAATGGAAGTTGACTAGGGAAATCAGAGAGCAATTAACAGATTTTATTCACCTTTCCTTTATCAGTTCAGGGACACAGCAAGCATTTAATTATTTCATAATTTGGTTGAACAGCATTACTGTTCAATGAATAGCTGGAAAAAATCTAATGAAATTTCATTTAGTCACAGTCAAATTGGGCATTGTTCATTTGAGGTTTTATATACCAGCTCAAGTGGAATATAATAGCCTGGTGGTTAGGACACTAACTTGAAGCATGGAACAGCAAATTTCAGCTCCATGCTCTTCCTTTTTAGTGTTGATCAAGCTGCAGAAGAAGCAATCTTCCTGAAGTTAGCCAGAAGAAGAAACAGCAGGAAATAGAGCTATGTTCACCCTGTATCTACACAGCTACACATTTCAAGTCAGTCTTATTCTTCAAAAAATAAAGCAAATGTATTCTGTACTCATCTTTTTAGCACAAATATCAAGATAATTTTAATTTAATGGTTGGCAAAACCGAAATTTGAACACAAGGTAATTTCTACAAATTCAGAATCACCCAGACTGGGAAAACACTCTAGGATTTCTATCCATAACACAACCCATGTTTTCTCCTGCTTGTGGCAAGAGGAGGGGCAAATGGTATTACATCCTTAATTCAAATAAAGACTAATGTTGCTTCCTGTGTTTTAAATCAGGATCAAAAAAGCGCTGCTCTTCAGGCAATCATTTTTTACTTTTCTGCTTTAACTTTGACCTCTCATCAACCTTGGCCTCTGATAACAGACTGTGCACCCAGGAGAACTGTTTGTTTCTTCCAACCTTATTAGTTCATCTAATGATACCTCCCCTTAATAAAGTCAGACTTGCCAAAAGGAAAAAACAAACCAAAAAAACAAATCCAAACCTCCGTGCTCTCTTAGGTGAATTCACATGGCTGCCTGTGGGGATCTGTATCTGTGAATGGTGGGAAAAACCTGTTTGGGTTGCGCTTTTAATTTTGGTAGAATACATAGAGGCTGAGCCTCCCAGCAGAGAAAAAATTATGTACCCACTGCTTTTGCAAGGTCTAGGGTGATGTGTCCCTTCCCGTGGCAGGGGGGTTAGAACCAGATGATCTTAAAGTCCTTTCCACCTCTAACCACTCTATGATTCTATGAATTGGGAATATAATTTTCCTTGACTTTTCCTTTAAGCCTAACCAGAAAACAGAGATGAGTTGCAAAATGTTGTGTTTATCAGGCAAACATTAATAAAGTATCTAAAGGCTTTTCAATTATATCATAATTATTTTAAGCTTTATTTTCACAATGCTATTTTCTTATATGGAGATGATTCTGGAGGTCTGAGATCTAGGCAACCAAAAGATTTCCCAAAGTGGTTAAACAATCTGTCATGATGTAAAGAGATACTATAATAATTTGATAGACACAAAATAACCTAAACAGATTATGAGATTACAAATCCTTAAACTACTAAATCAGAAGTAGATTTTTTTTGTTGTACAGAAAGTGTGGATAGAAAAAAAAAATGTTCACTTTTGTTGCCCAACTAATGCACAAGCTGTTCTTAAAGTCCACATCTAGGAAATCTGGTCTGGTGCAAATTTTTTGTAGACTAAACTGCACCAGTTCCTTTCTGTGACCTCAAAAGAAGAAAAGGCTTCTTTCTTTCTGTTCCACACAGCACTGGACAGGCTCTGTCAAGCAGCTCTGGGATATAAGCTGAAGTTATACCCATTTTTTTCCAGTTGCAAGGGCAGCAGACAGAAAGTTGAGAAAACCACATGTATCCACTACTCATTCACTGATAAAGCAGAGCTCAACACCAGTGTATCAGTTGCTCCAGGGTAGGCAGAAAAAGAAATATACTCCAAGTATACTCCATGCCTGTTCAGTGGAGAGCTGACCACCACTTTGTGCTCTAGGTACACCTGATCTGTTCCAGTTCCCCTGACCCCACAAAAATTTACAGTTAAATCCAGCACAACTTGAGGCAAGATAACTTTCTGCAAGCTGCATCTGCAGAAATGAAATTAGCAGCAATATATCCTTTGCCTCAAAGGACTGCACTCAGTCTTCATTAGTCGAGTTTGAACAGGGTTAGAGATCACTGGATAGGAGTTCTGCACAAGTGCAAGGCATTACAACATTACGTACTGCAAAACTTTGTTGAGCTACAATTTTTGTGGTAGGCTGGGGATTGCCGTGGTCAGAATCAATTATGTCACTCTGTACTTTTGGTTACTAAGTAAAATAAACAGATCAAGTTATTTGTTGTTAGCAAGGTATGTAAGTTTTACTAGTCATTTTCTTCATCCGTTTCTTGCTGTCCCTCTCTATTCCACTGTCCTCATTTAAGATCAGAGAGCTTGGATCAGGCCAAAAATGTCTCTGGGAGGTCATCCACCCAGCACATTCTCCCACACAAATCAGTCCCAAGTCTGAATTCACACCACATTGCCCAAGGCTTTCTCCAACTCCATGTCCTCCAAGGATGAAAACCACACGGTGTCTCTGGTCCAATGCTTGGCTGCCATGGTAACAACCATTTTTCTGTGTCAAATGGGAGCCTGCCCTGTTTCAATTTGTGCTCACTGTCCTCCACCTGCCATGCAGCTCCATAAGCAGGCTGGTGGCATTTCCTCAGTGGCATTCTTGTAGGCATTGGCTGCTGTGGGGTCCTCCAGTGCTGCCTCTTTTCTTGGCTGAACAAGCCTAGGTCCCTCTGCTGTCATTTCTAGGGCACTTGCCTGTGTCCCAATCATCCTGGTGGTTCTCAGCTGAACTTGATCTAGTCCATTAGCACCTTTCTTCTCCTGAAGCCCCAAAGCAGACACAGTACTCCCGATGTGGTTTAATGAGTGCTGAGTAAAGTTTTCTCTTTCGATCCTCACCTCAAAAGTAATCTAATACTTCCAACATTGATGGTTACTAGCTTCTAATTGAGAGTCACAGAGAATAACTACAAAAACTTCCCACTGAAACAGTTTAAAATATCTCAGACCTTTAATGAACTTACCCCTGGAGAACTGTTTCAAACTTCATAGGAGGAATTTCATCAGGGGATTATTTGGAGTTAATATTTAATTTTTTTTTTTTTTAAAGAAATCTAAACCTTTCTCTAAAGCTGCTCGTTTCTCTGTATACAAGCGCACATAGGCACCATGACAACTATGCCATGAGTGGTGGAGTCACTCTTATGATGGGTTTTTTACCAACTCACCTGCACTTTGCCAAGTTTACCGTCTAGAAGCACCTCTGCCTGTCCTGATCCTTAAACAGCGTTAGTCAGTCACCATTTTTCATATCCTGTCTGATTTATGGATTTCCTCCAGGGCAAAGACTTCAACAATTGACTTTGGGTTTGAGCCTACAATCTGACATATGTTAAACATTACCTAATTTTCAGGTGTTGTGGGGTATAGGAACTGTGCAAATAATTACTTTTTTGGATCTCTGACTGAAGTTATTTGTAATAAGACTTTGATTTCTCAGCATTTTGGACTGTTTGTTTTCATTATGCTTGTAATACATTTCTGGCACCTGCATATGCCTTACCATATATGACAGAAAAATTCTGAATGGCTTGATCATACAGAATGATTTATAAATCTGTTAATTAGTAACACGGGTCACTTATTTTAATCCTAAGGCTTAACTGAGCTACATATTGGCAAAGTGAACAAAGATATCTCAAAATAGCGGTTATGTTATTTATTTAGTTTTACTATAAGATGAAATTAAATCCTTGCCTGTTCCCTTGACATAATTTTTAGACTAATCAAGACAGGACAGAATTATGAATTGGAGGAAATCATAAATACCTAACTGCCATTGATTTCAAAGGGTAGAGGTACGTTTTACAAGTCAACCTGAGCCTTCTTATTCTGTGTCGCAGAACATCTTTTTAATTACATTGGGTCCATTAGCAGAAGTAATTTATAACAGCAAGGGTAGTAAAGGCTTGCAACAGTGTTTTCTCACACTGATTATCTTCACACAGCAGCCCCTTCCCCTTGCTGAATTACAAATGGACATTAACATTTCCTGCCATTTAAAAATAATCATTAGGAGGAATTGAATATTCTTACTATCCAGAGACTCTGTCTGCCCCCCAACTTTTCTGGGCTTCAGTACAGCAGTTTCCACCTTCTCTGCCAGACTGCCTGGGTGTCAGCTGGGAAAATGTTTGTTGGTTCTGCTTATGTTCAGCAGCTTCTCGAAAGATTACTCTTCTCAGCAGCTCAGTTGGCAGCTGAATCAATCATTTTAAGAAAAGCAAATAGTGTGGTTTACCTTAATTCAACCTTGAAAAGATTCAGTCTTGAAAATCCTGAAATAAGTTTTGGAACAATTCCATTGATTTTCATGATTTTTCTTCTTGAGCAAGGAGGGTGGAAGGCAAGAAATGAGAAAAAGGTTGGGAATTTCAACTCAGAAGACTTAGGTTTAGCAAAGAATCTCTACTAAAAGGATCTTCTAACAGGAAGCATTACACAGCTTTAAGTAGAACAGATGATTTCCTCTTTACCTATACAAAATTAAATAGAACAGCAAGAAACTGGCAATTTAAGCTATTTAACAGGTTATATGTTCTTTTTTTCTTCAGATTCTTTTCTCTCCTTCCCATTAATCCACAATACCTGTAGGATACAAAGAAATTATTTTTCTTTGATTCACTAAATTTCAGATATGGATGATACTGCAAAGTAACTTTAAAACCCATTTTCTCATGTGGTTATCGCCTTCTGAGTAGGAACTAGCTACAGACAGCCTATTTGAAAGGTGGGCACATCTCCCTATTACTGTAAACATCACACTAGGAATGTCAGCAGCAGAATTCTTTTGTACTTTTTGAAACTGCCTGATTTCCAATATTAGAGGACCTGGTCATGAACTGTGATCATTAAAAAGTAATGCAGCATGCTGCATAATGTGTTATACTGTTCTACTGTTTTACTAGTGACCCACCTAGAAAGTACATTTTGCCTGAAGATTAAATTGGGAAAAAAAAAAAGTAGTGCAATTCATAGGCTAGTGTTTTACCTAACAATAGTGTCATAGGCTTTACAATGTTTAAAGTTTTAATAAATTTATCTAGAGCCTCATGAAAGAAAAATATATTGGGAATGCTTGGGATTACCCCCCAAATGAAACAGCTTTATCCATTGGCATTCCAAGTTTTCCTTGTAGCTGTGAGAGCTGCTAAAGGGTTACAGACATTCAAAAATAAGGTATATAACCTGATATTTGTACAGTCAGAAATTGCACAGTCAAGTCAAAGAATGTGTCAATGATAACACTTGAAATACAACAAGTTCACTTTTTAATTCACTGCACATGAAACCTCTTTACAGTGTGTTTCATATTGCTACTTCTCATCCCAATTATCAAAAATCCTTTCCTTCCTTATTCATTATGAATATGAACACTACAAGGAAAACTGCATGTGTCTGCCAAAGAGGTTACTTAATTGTGGATATCAGTTCATAGTTTCAATATTAATATTTATTTTGGCTTGCCTTATGCTTTTGTTTTTATTTGCATCCTGAACACTTAAGACAGACTTGTACAAAGTCACCTTGAGACAGCATGCAGTGCTGGTCTTAAACTATAATGGAAAAAAAGAAAATCCCATCAACAGCAATTTGGTTTTCTTTCTAAAGTGCTTTTAGGTTTTTGTCCTCTAACCTCCTCCTTCCCCCAAATCAATTACTGAGAGCTCTCATGGTACAGCTGGTTGTTAGCCTCAGCTACATATTAAGAAGTTAAAGCTGAAGAAAAGTCCTTGTCTGAAGATTACAGGGTGATCTTAAAATGAGTGTATTCTGTTTGTTCGCTTTTTTGGTGTGGGAATTGATAAACAGAATGAGAGTATGCATTAAAGTAATCATCTGTGTCTCTCTAACTGAAAAATATATTGAGTTTTTGCTTTCGTTTTTTAATTCCACAGCCGATTTGATTGTCACAGCACCTAGAAATTATTAGTGACATCAACATGTTCTTAGTAAAAATTTTGTGACTTCCAGAAAATAGTGGATTTTCTCATTCTTAAAACACTTTAACTGTCAATTTATCAACTTTAATTTCATCTGCCACAAGGTTGCTTTACAGCTAAAAAATCACCTTTCACCCAAATTTCCCTTAAATAGGTCAACTTGTTGTTAACTATTGGTACATATAAATGTCCTTAGAGTAGGTGAAACATCAGATGAAACCACAGACAGCTGGAAATAAGCAGGTATAACTGCATATCTAGCACCTGTCAGGTACCTGACTAATTTGATAGTCTTTTGATCATACTCCTACATGACCACACAAAGCAAGCTTCTCTTCTTGCATCATCACCAGAAATACTGAATTTGGTCATTAACCCTTTGCATATTAGGTGGTATTTTCTGAGGAGGGAGGGTTAATAGCTCTCACATTAACACATGCAGCAAGTACTCCTTAGTGATGGGCAAGGAGAGGGTTAAAATCAGTTTCTTTATGCATATGGTTCCTGTCTCAGTTGTGAGATCAGTTATAGGTCCCTGGCCAAAGATAACAGCTAAAATATAACAGATGCTGGTGCTTCCACAGCTGAGGTGAAGTATTTCCTTTCATCCTCACTGGTCACTGATAATGTCCCAATTCTCTATTCACTGGAAACGTCAAGGGCACGAGCAGGTTATTACAATGTGAAATGAATGGACTGCTTAAATTGAGCCCAAGCCTGCATGTGGTGTGATGTTTCTTCAGTCCTGAGAGGCTAAAACTCAAGGTTGGGAAGACAGTGCTACATTCACAAAGGTGGCAACCAGAAACTGAAAGACAGGGTACTTTCTAATAGAGTACCAGTGGGGAAGATGGGGTTGGTTGTCATCATCCAGGCCTTCCTGGCAGAGCGTAAGTGCAGGGCTGATGTGCAAATACTTCCTCCCTGTGACTATTGCCGGTCTGTCCAAGCCTGTCACATCTTCAGTGGATAGGCAAAACTATGAGTATTCAAGCAAGTAGCCACCCCACATGGACAAATATGCTGTAAGAGGAGCTACAACAGCTTCACCAAATTTGTACTTTCTTAAATATTTCCAACACTTTATTCCACTACCTAGCACTCATTCATACTTTGCATTTTTACAGCCTTTTGAATATGTCTTCAGCTGTAGGGTTGAGTATTTTTTCTGCCATTTAAACACACTCACAAAATGTTTACACGTCTGAAACCTGGTGTACATGTAAAGTTTTCCAAGAAAAGTTAATGATCTTAGGGATGTGTTATGCCAGCAGTTAATTATACTGGTAATCAAGCTGCTCTTTACCAGTATATTTGAGATAACTTTATAAGATACAATGCTGGCAGTAGCAGCAAATACTTTCTCCTTCGGAACAAGCAACACAAAACCAAAGGAAAACCAACAAAAATATTCAGTACACATACACAAATATATTCATACATCAGAGGAGATGGAATATATGTAGCTACACAAATTTGGAAAGCAACTTTTTTTTGCTCCTTTCCTGCACAGAAACTTGTATAAAGCCAGCTAGTCCTCCTTCCTTTCCCATAAAAGGAATCAAATCAAACTAATAACACTGCTACATCATTAAAAAAATAAAAAATAAAGAAGTTGTGTGGCAGATGCTCAGTGGGTAAATGGGGATGGAACGGGCACATACAACACTGCAGCAACAATATCCTGGGAAATGTGGTTTTCAGTTACACTCATGCATAAAGCTCTACAATGTGATCACACAGAGCTGTTATGCCAGCAATCAAGATGACATGAGAATAATGAGGTAAATCAAGTTTCCATAAAATTCACTTGAAGAGAAAAAAGAGAGCAAAAAGAAACAAGTAGAAACTAACAGGTTGCGGTTTCTACTTTTCTTGCATCAACAGTGAGTTTTTAGAGGAAATACACAAATTACAAAGCAGAGATTTCAGCCTAAAGTGTTTTCCACTCTGAAACCACCTTCCTAAGGAACCACAGAGATGCAATAGCAATGTGCACAGTCCTGTATTTCTTAATACCATCTGGCCACAAGTTTTGTATGCATCTCAAGTTCTGTTTGTGTTGCACATGCATCTTGAGGGATAACCCAAACAAACGAAAAATGTGTATATCCAGATAAACCAAAGTAACAAGACCACAAAAAGTCACTTAAAAATAAATCAGGAAAGTCTAACACTCACTAAACCTAGGAAAGTCTTACATCAAATGTAGTGTTTTTTTAGTTGGAGAGGTTTGTGTGAGCTACAGTTGAAGATGGATCTGTATAAGTAGTTGTTGTCCTTATACTTTCATCAGGACTACCTTTATTCAGAAGCTCCAGCATAAAATGTAGCTATCTACTTTGGCAACTGACCCCCAAAGACCAACATATCCAATGGAAAAGCATTCATTCAGCCTTAAAATTCTGGCTGACAGAAGTCTATTTTTCCAAGTAATGGACACATTTCTGCAAAAACTATCAACTTTCCATGGGAAAACACTGATGGGTCACTAGAAAAGATAAATGTAAACCTAGAAGCAAATACTGGTCAACAAGAAACTGATCATGAGCCTGCAGTGTACGCTCACAGACCAGAAAGCTAGCTGTGTGCTGGGCTGCATCAAAAGAAGTGTGACCAGCAGATTGAATGAGGTGATCCTGCCCCTCTACTCCGCTCTCATGAGACCTCACTTGGAGTACTGTGTGCAGTTCTAGCATCCTCAACATAAAAAGGACATGGAACTGTTGGAACAAATTCAGAGAAGGGCACAAGAATGATAAGAGGGCTCAAGCACCTCCCGTACAAAGACAGGCTGAGAAAGTTGGGGCTGTTCAGCCTGGAGACCTCATAGCAGCTTTCCAGTATCTGAATGGGGTCTACAAGGGTGCTGAAGAGGGACTCTTTATTGGCTACTCTAGTGATAGGACAGGGGGTAATAGGTTTAAACTTCAACAGGGGAAGTTCAGGTTAGATAAAAGTAAGAAGTTCTTTACTGTGCAAGTGTCGTAGTTTGAGGCCCCTCAAACAGTTCTGTGCACCCCTCCCCCCTCTTTCTTCCCCAGTCCCGGGGAAATGGGAAGGAGAATCCAAAGAATGCAACTCCCACAGGTTGAGAT
>JASSUY010032574.1:27318-67138 GCA_032466535.1 Forpus xanthops | reverse complement strand
GCCATAACTATAAACACTGGTGTTATCAGCACTGTTCCCAAGCCGAAAATCCAAAACACAGTGCTACACCAGCTTCTCTTAAAGGAGAAAAATGACTGCTGCTGCTGAACCCATGACACATGTTCAGATGGATTCTTCAGTGTCCTCACATATCTAAGGACATATGGAAACATAAGGTGAAGCCATAATTTGAGCCCCTGGTTGGCTAATACACAGCACTTCGAAAACACACTGGGACCCTGGCTCAAGCACTGGGTGATATTCCGAGTGTGATAGTGAAGTTCAAAGCTCATACACAGTTTGTTGTTACTGACAGTTTTGGAGTATGAGTGGACTGCAGTTGAGGTGAAACAGGTGTATTCAACCCAAATTCCTTACCATATAAGCCATAATACCTTGCAGCACCATCAATATTAGATCAATATTAGACAAGCAAGTCTGCTTTAGGATTACTAAAATACAGAAAAGAACATGGAAATATGCCATTTCAACCTAGTCCGATCCAAGTTCTCTCACAGCAGTAGAAACTCATTCACAAATTAGAGGAAAAAACATTGCCTAGATATGTGCTAAATATTCAAGATGAATCATTGGAAGGGATCATAAAATCATTTAGGCTGGAAAGGACCTTTAAGATCACAGATGCCAACCATTAGCATAGCACTGCCAAGTCCACCACTAAACCAAGTCCCCAAGTGACACATCTGCACATCTCTTAAATACTACTAGGGATGGTGACCACTTCCCTCAGCAGCCTGTTCCAGTGCTTGACAACCCTTTTGGTGAAGAAATTTTTCCTAATACCCAACCTAAACCTCCCCTGGTTCAGGCTGAGGCCATTGCCTCTTGTCCTTCACTTATTACTTGGAAGAAAAGAAGGATCCCTACCTCACTACAGCCTCTTTTCAGGAAGTTGCAGAGAGTGATAAGGTCCCCTCTGAACCTTCTCTTCTCCAGATTAAACAACTCCAGTTCCCTCAGCCATTCCTCATGAGACTTGTGTTCCAGACCGTTAACGAGCTTCTTTACTCTTCTCAGGACCTGCTCCAGCACCTCCCTGTCTTTCCTAGGGGACCCAAAACAGATTGCAGTATTCAAGGCATGGTCTCAACAGTGCTGCTTCCTCCCAGGGTGGTGCAGCTAAAGCCACTCTGTTTGAGGAGAGGAGAGTCATCTGGAACCAGATCATGCTGTGTCATTTGACCTTACGTGCCCAAAGAATAATTCTTGGACCTGTTTTAAAACTTTCAGCCTGTAAGTATGGAGATTTAGCAAAGAAAATTCTGTAAGAATATGTTAGCTGGTTATAATCTTAAAAAAGTGAACTTTATTTTGCATTGTCAGTATAACAGAGACTGTAATGATTAATAGTATAGTTAAGAGAAAACGCATCGTACTTTCTTGCTTGCCTACGTTAGATTTATTATACTGCTGTGCCATACACATACATCTTAGAGAAATGGGAATTGTGTAAAAGTAGTTGCAAATGAAAGCTCAGCCGTCCTGTCAGAAAATTCTCACCACTGCAACAGACATGCACCCTCCCATTGCCTCCAGAAAAGGTTGTTACATTTGCTGTCATATTGTATGAAACGAAAAGCAAGATGCGGCACTTTTAAATGTTCATATAGAATATTCTTGGGCAGGAAATGCGTAAAGTCTGGCTATACTTTTAAAGACAAAAGGAGACTTCAGAAGGGCTGTGAGTTTGAAAGTATGTGGAGATGTGTGCACTGTGTAACTGGCATCTTTTGAGAGATTAGATTCAGTCTTGTCGTAAATGAGACATCTGATGTTAGATCTCAAATTGAAAAGTCTACACCACTGCTGAGACTGTGGATTTGCATATAAGTTAAGGTTAAAAAAAAAGTATTCCTATTTTCTTTGAGGATCTTTGAAACTTCCCATTTGCCATCAGTAGAAGAACAAGCAGTGAAAGAGTGGCTGCATTCATTCCTTGAAGGGTTGTAACAGTTGTCTTAGCAGTTTCATTACACTGGCTGCCTGGTTTTCAATTTAATCATTTAATATGGAGGCAAAATATTTTTTGTATTCATAAAAAAATTCTAATGTCTCTAAACACTGTCAGGAATCTCATTTCTTAAGCTGTGAGTTCAGCATTCTGTGAGTTTTAATAAAGCCATTATAACTGGCTACTCAGTTCTCTCAAGTGCATAATGCACTTTCTTTCAAAATGTTAATAGCGACATTTTCATTGTGAAGATTCTCCTTCTTTAAAGTGCTACTGTTATTCTCTATAAATCTGAAATATTTGGGGCTATTTTTTGTACAACAGCAGTTATGAATTCTGACAGTCACACAGTCTGCAATAGAGCCAGCCTTATCTGGAAGACTTGGGGCATTCGTATCTAGGAGCTACATGGACTGCCAGGTTAAGGACATCCCTCCTTTGAACGTTACTTGCTGATGCTTCTTAGGGAACTGACATGTCTAATTATCAGCTAGAAAAATTTGTAAGATCCTCTCTTCCGCATACTGTATTTTCTTTCCTTGAAGAGATACGGGTATCTAAAATCAGGATGTTCAAAAGCCTAAACTCTTACTCAGAGTCACTTTATCTAGCTCATAGGGAACAGCGAAATCTCTTGAGTAGCACTATCCTTAGCGTTTAGCCACCTAACGCTGAACTACAGGGACTTTCATTGATCCCAAACATTTTAACCTTAATTTGAAGTGCCTAAACACTTTCTGTAGCAAACAAAACAAATGTAGAATAGGCTTTTATTTCAGAGAGCTGTAAAAGCAGGGTGTTGTGCATTCTCTTTTATTCAAAAGCTGGGGGAATGCCACAGATTTTATAGTCTGGCAAAGACAGCGGGAAAACCAGTACCCTGCTCTGGCTGACAGCATGTAACTCATTTTCTACAAAGAGAACATTCTCCTTGGCCTAGTAGATATGTAATTGTTCTGTGCAATGTTAAGCAGTGAGAAAGACAAAAGGAAGCAAGAAGGTCCCATTCCAGAGCAGTCTGCAGCAAGGCTGTGCCACAGCACTGCATGGGAGAGTGCATGGAGGACCCTGACCCCCCCCCAACCGGTGTTCCAGATACCAGGACAGGTCTGCATTGCTCCTTTTTTGTGCAGAGATGTAAGATCTGTTTTCTAAAAGCAATGTGAGTAGAGAATGCCAGACTGATTTTGAGTTACTTTTATGTCCAGCTGGTTAGTCCTCTACGTAAGTGTTTGACAACACCCCACTGTTATACCATCTGCTCTGATCCCAGCTCTGAAGCCCTCTTATCCCTTTCCAATCCCTCTGACTTCCAGAAGCCATACCAGTCCTTACTCCTCTGTTGTCCAGCCTCCAAACTCTCTTTTCCAATTGCATGCTACCACCACCATTTCCAAACCCCAAGGGGCCTTTATTATTTTTTACTGCATACTTCTACCTTCTTGATCTTCTCTTCCATTTTATACAGAAAAAAATCAAGTGTCTTTACCTGTTCCATCTTCTTCCCATGTGTCAGAAAGCAGAAAGCCTGCCCTCTTCATCTCAAGCCTTTTGCCTCACAACCTCATACAGAAGTGCTGGGATAAGGATGGACTCAGTTGCTACATGAGGTTTTGCTGCTATCTGAGGGAATCAGCAGCTACTGTACAGGGAGGGGAAATTGCAAATCCAGAAAGAACTTGCTGCCGGATAAGAAATTATTATGCATCAACTGCTCCATGACAGTGACCCTGGTTCACATTATTTCCTCATGGTAAACAGGAGATGGTTTGCCTCTTCATAAAGACGTATCACACTTATTCCAGGGTAGGAACATGCCCCTGGGCAGTTATCATGATAATTTTTTTTCTTCATGTGTCCACATAGCTTTCCCTATTTTGAAGCCAAATAATCATGCACAACATGACTGGTAAACTGGTAATATCAGTATCACACTTGATCTTTACACCTTGCTTCCTCTCCTCTGCCCATTACCAGGGATAGGGTCAAAAGGAGAAACTAGAATGTTTCACAGAAATTAAAACAATTTTCTGGTCCAACAAGCAGAAGAATTATGTGGATTACAACTAAGGAGTGACACAGAAAAGAAACGGCCTAACAGCGTGTGAAATGGTTTGCAGGATTGATCTAAATTACTAGTGTAGTTGTACACTTAAGTGTAATTCTGGTACTAATTACCAGCTGAGCCCGAAGAAGCTAGGGTTTTGATTTAGGCAGCTTAAATGGCAGTCAGTAACAATTTATGTACCTGTGCAAGAAAACTTCTTGTATTTAAATTCTGAATTTCATGCCAAGTAAATAGGAAAAAAACCCAACCAACTCACTCCCCCACCTCCTGAAATGAGAAAACAACCCAAACCTGGAAATGTTTATGACAGTTCTCTTTCTGATGAAATCCATTAAAGAACAATTCATTCTAATGTTATATTGTTGTACCAATAATAAACACTGATCCAGAATAGAAACATGACGGGGTTTGTTTTCTTTACTATTTCTTGCTTGCTTAGCAGGATTTCATTTAAGAAATACATGAAAAGGCCACTATCATTGTGAAATAATTGGCTGTGATCAAAATTTAACCTCAGATATCAATAATGTTTTCACACTTTTTATGATCTTGGACTGCATTCTCATTTGTTAAGATGAATAGTCTGTAAACTGTACCTGCAAACTATGTACAGTATTGCATGTGGCTAGGAGCACTTAATTACCTCGCTGAATATAGAATATGTTTGTGTAGTTATGTTTCAGTTAACAAGGTACAATATATACCTTATTTTCAGATTAATAGCTAGTTTTAGACAAGACGAAGAGATTCTTTGTACAATGTCGTATGTGTCGGTCCACAGAAAATTTCATTCCTGTTTATTTCAACTGAAAGCAGAGACAATTGACATTTCATATACAGGTGGGGAACAGGCATACTAGGTAGACACAAATATTAGTTTCTGAAATATGAAGATGGAAACAGCTAAATAAAATTACATCTCATATGACCTAGAATCCTCAGAAACCTGTACAACTTTCTTTAAGTATGTGCACAAACTGACTTCAGATTTATTGTAACTCTGTAAGCCACAGAAGCCACAAAATCCAGATAATTTTACTTTCTTTGATCTAAAATGGTGAAATTGATGATGACTCATACGTAAGAACTGTAATTTTTCTGACTCAGCATTGAGGATTCAGAAGCATCCAGCTGATGTAAAAGTGAGGTTTCCAGCATGTCTGCAACGCTGTCAAGTAAGCAAACAAATGTAAACACATTTTGAGTGTGGTAATTAAAATCTGAGTCTGAATCTTCTGAGGCCTTAGAACAAGGGCAGCAATTGCAGGACATATACTGCTTACTTGGGAATGGTGAGATGCAGAAAATGCAGTTCACAAGCAGAAGTGGCTTCCCAGATGATCTGTTGAGGAATAGTGGTGGGCTTGTTATGCAGCTGGACCCTCGAGGGCCTGGTGCTTCCTGTCCTACTTCCTTATGCTGCTGAGGATTTACTGAGCAACCTCTGCTCCAGCTCTGCCCAGCTACCAGTCATGTCCCTGCAGTCCTGGCACAGGGATTGCTCCTGAATTTTTTACTAAGTCACAAAAAGCTTGTCAAACACTACTGAGCCCTTCTGTCATGGAGGAATGGAAACATTCCACCAAAGGCTTTTGCAAGTGTTTCCCCCAAGATTTTTCAAAATGTTTATTATAACTAACACTAAGCCTTTCGACTGAGCTTCAGTTGGTAGACTTAAAAATATTCTCTATTTCACCTTAAAATACATCATATGCTCTGCAGATATCAGAGGTTGGGTGGTACAGTGTCTCTATTTCCAGTCATAAGCTCAAGGCAACATCAAACTCCCATGAACTCAGAAGTCATCAGCTTTCTGACAGTATATGATTTAGCTCTCAGCTTCCTGAAACTTTTCCAATTGCCCCTTTCTATTTGGACTGGGATGCTTGCTGCTTGTGTGGGTTGACTTGGCAGGTTTCTAGGCACCCAAACATCAGCAATCTCACTCCCCCTCCTCAACAGGATGGGGGGAAATAGATTGAAATAGCTGATCTGTTGAAATCAGGACAGGGAGGTCACTTGCTGCTTGTCCTCACAGGCAAAACAGAAAACTTGGGGAAGTCATTTAATTGCAAATTAAAATAGCTTTTAATGGTGAGAAACAGAGGCAAAAGCTAAAATGCCTTCCCCTTCTTTCCAGGGTCAACTTCGCTCCTTCACCGCCAACTCCTCTACCTCCCTCCAACCCTGAGTGGCGTAGGGGATGGAGAATGAGGACTGCAGTCACTCCATAAGAACTCCTCTTCACCTTTCCTTCTTACTAAAGCTGTTCCTCCGTTCCAGCTTGAGTCCCTTCATGGGCTACAGTCCTTCAGGATACACCTGCTCCTGCGTGGGCTCTCCATGGATCACAGCTCTTCCAGGAAGCATTCATCTGCCGTGGTGTGGTGTCCATTGGGGCTGCAGGGTGGACTGCTTCAGCATGGTCCTCTACAGGGGCTGTAGGGGAGTTTCTGCTCAGGCACCTGGAGCACCTCCTCCCTTGCACTCCTTTCAGCATAATAATAATACTTATTATTTATTAGTCTTGCTGTATTTTTAACTTGCACGTTGTAGCCCAAGTATACGTCAGTAAGTAAATAAAACCTAAAATTACTTGAAGCTGATAAGTAAAATTCAAGTTAAGTAAGTTACCTTATTATGGGTATTAAATAACTTACGCAGCTCCTATATGAGCACCTAATAAAGTTCAAATCTGCTCAGAAAAGTAAAACTTCAAAAGCTCTTGCAGAACCTGGTACCAGAGATATTTACATTGGTATCATAGCCTGGCATACATCTGAGAACAGTTAATATGTTGGGAAAAAGATGGATCACCCTGCACACCTGCAGGATTTTGTCATCCCATAGGTATTTTGTTAAAACAGAGCTCAGATCTTTTTGTTTGTGTGGCAATGTACCACCTGAAAAGTTAAGCACAGGTTAAAATCAACTCAGATATGATACTGCCATCATGCAGGGAGAGTTGCTAAACTATGTGACAGTTGCAGGCAGCACTCTGCTAAAACCCTGAAAGGCCAAACCCACCCTAAAAGCAGTAAAAACAGGAGATTGATTTCTGCTTGAAGTGTTTTCACGTTGTTTTCCAAGTGCTTGAATGAAAGGCCATGCTTCTGTCCCAAAGTGCCATGATAATATTAATAATAAATAGACTTCAGCATTTGAACCCAACAGCAGAAAAAGTTCAAGGGCAGAGGGAGGGAAAGAGGGAAAGTTAAAGAAAGGAATCAAGGATCCAGGACAATGCTATACAGGCAAATGGAAAGATAAATGTTTATGTAGGGGGTGTGTGGCTGTTTTTCTGTCATCCAGGCCCTGTATGAGCAGATCTTTCAAGCATACATATATTTTGCAGTCTGACTAATTATTAGTACATCACATAGGCATTTTCATAAATACCGTCTCACAATATTAGCTGCAGTCATTAGTGAGGTGTTGCGTTGGGCTGTGAAACCTTTTGCTTCAAGTAGAAGGGAGCTTCTACTTCAGATGCACTTTTCATGGTGACTGGTAAATGTCAGCTCTCTAGACACTGTTCATTTCTGCCAGGGATGTGCCTATGTCATCTTCTTGGAGCTGGGTCTTGGCTTGAGGGATATTGGACTAGTTCAAAATCAAAGGACGATTTTGGGCACAGCAGTCACATATTTGCACTTTGGTCAGCTGGGCATTGGTTTCAATGGAAATGTGATAATTAGACCTTACAGAAAAACTCTTTTAAGAGATAAAAGATATAACTATGCTACAGCATTATAAGATGATCAGTAAGGGTGCAGGAGTTAACAGTGTTCTGTAAACTCCTAGCAGTATGCAATCCCTTTCCTGCCATTGCCTTAGAAACAAAGAGCAAAGCTCAGAAGTTACACCATTTACTTTCTGTGGGTTCAGACACTGCGCTACTAACATATAATAAGTAAAGCAAATGTTCAGACTGGTATAATTTAAGCTGCAATATTTGTAAATATCAATACGTTAGACTTCTCTTCCTTTCTCCTTGACACTTCCTGAGCACTTCAGTTCACCTGAGGAACCACAGCAACGCACCAGAGCCACAGTTCTTTATCCAGCATTGGATTTTCATCATCTTCCTCCTGGAAGCACACTGCTGTGGAGCAGAGCACAGTAAACCTCCCTGGAGAGAAATTACACCTTTCAGACTCAGAAAACACAGCCATTTATTGTCTTTTGATTTTATCTACCTTGAGTCCAGATCAGTAGTGCAGCCCCAGAGTACATTTCCCAGTTCTCCTTAATGGTTGTGTTGGTTCACAATACAGAGGGCTCTCTGAACACACAAATTTGATTCCTTTCACAAGAAACTATACTGGAAGGTGCAATCCAGATGCCAATATGTGTGCAGCTCAGGGGACCAGCTTTAACCTGGCTGAAGGAGGACATCCTCAAATGTGTATTGCAGGTATAGATGGAAGGTCCTCAGAACGAGCTGCTCTTCAGATCTGCTCTCTGTACACATTGGCAAATTCATTGCCAAGTTTTTATCCTTCCAGCTACAGATGTGACTTCAGGAAAGTTTGTGCACTGCTGTGTGCTCTGTGATCAGGTACTTTGTGCACGGAAAGTTGAGGGCACATCTCCCATCAACCAAGGGATATTCTGGTGATCTGAAGCGACAGAAGAGTGGCTGGTTGATCAGCATCTCTTCCTCCTCCATAAGCAATACTATCTTAAAATGTTGGAGCAGCATAGGAGTGGGTTTTTTTGCATTTTAAGAGGTTTTGCCAGTTTTTCATGTCATGCAAAACAAATCACACTTGGAAAATGGTGGGGCCTGGAAGTTGGTAACTTGCCCTTTTCTGTTTTTCATGCAGCCAGCAAAAGGGTTCCTGGCTTTTTGACTCAAGGACAACCCTGGTGCCAAACAGTAAATCATGAAGAAACCACATAGTTACTTAAAATATTGCTGCAAGATATAACAGAAAAAATGCTGGTTATTTGAAATGAAGGTATCAACACTTCTTGCCTTAGCACACAGAGTTTAGAATAATACAACTGAGCTTGCAGATTCACTTCAGAAGAAAATGCTGCTGTGCTGGAAGCATAATTGGAACATTACTACCCAGAATAAATTAGGGTACCCAAGTTAGGAGCAATTGAAAAGTGGTGGGAAGATGCTGCAATAGAAGTTGTATTTCTCTGCTAGTTAGAACGGTCTTTGTCACAGCTTTTATTTTCAACAGAAAATAACTGAAGCATACTCTAAGCACTGGATTTTTCAGTAGAGTTCAGTAAGCAATATTGACATTTAGATATGAAAATAGGTGGACAGGTTTTCCAGAAAACCCAGATTTGGAAACTGCTTACCTACTGGGCACTTTGGAGCACCAGGATATTTCTAGACCAGACTGGCCTTTTCTTTCTTACGAATTGTCCTTGGTTTAGCTGGGATAGTGTTAATTTTCTTCCTATTAGCTGGTGCAGTGCTGTTTTGGTTTTAGTCTGAGAACAATACTGATAAAAGTGACAACGTTTTAATTGTTGCTCAGTAGCACCTAGCCTGATTAAGGACTTTTCAGTCTCATGCTCTGCCAGTGAGGAGGGGCACAGGAAGCCGGGAGGAAGCACAGACAGAACACCTGACCCAAACTAATCAAAGGGATATTCCATACCACAGTACGACATGCCCAATATATAAACTGGGGGTAGCTGGCCCGAACGTACAGATCGCTGCTCCTGTCAGGCTGGGTATCAGTCAGTGTGTGGTGAGCAATTGTATTGTGCATCACTTGTGTTTATAGGCTTTTATTCCTCTCTCTCTCTTCTTTGTTGTGTAACTTTTCATTACAATTATTGTACTTTATTTCAATTATGAAACTGTTGTCATCTCAACTCATGGGTTTTACCTTTATCTGACCCTCTTCCTCATCCCACCAGGGGCAGTAGGGGGTGAGCAAGTGTCTCTCTGGTACTTAGTTGGCAGCTGGGTTAAACTATGACATGAGTTAATAGATTTGCAGCCCAGAAAGCCAACCGTATCCTGGGCTGCATCAAAAGGAGTGTGACCAGCAGATCAAGGGAGGTGATCCTGCCCCTCTACTCTCATGAGACCTCACTTGGAATATTGTGTGCAGCTCTGGTGTCCTCAACATAAAAAGGACGTGACATTGTTGGAACAAGTCCAGAGGAGGGCCACAAGGATGATCAGGGGGCTGGAGCACCTCCCATATGGAGATAGGATGATAGAGTTGGAGCTGTTCAGCCTGGAGAAGGCTGCATGGAGACCTCATAGCAGCCTTCCAGCATATGAAGGGAGCCTATAGGGATGCTGGGGAGGGACTCTTCATGAGGGACTGTAGTGGATAGGACAAGGGGTAACGGGTTCAGGCTTAAACAGGGAAAGTTTAGATTGTATCTGAGGAAGAAATTCTTTACTGTAAGGGTGGTGAGGCACTGGAATGTGTCGCCCAGGGAAGTTGTGAATGTTCCATCACTGGCAGTGTTCAAGGCCGGGTTAGACATAGCCGTGGGTGACGTGGTTTAGTGGGAGGTGTCCCTGCGCATGGCAGGGGGGTTGGAACTAGATGATCTTAAGGTTCTTTCCAACCCTAGCTATTCTATGATTCTATGATTTATAAATATATATTACATCTTATACAAAATACTTATTTTTATGTCTTCATATTCCATTTCTCTTAATTTCATATTACATTTCTTTGTCTAATGCATTTTTTGTAATATTAAAATGATGTTCTATTCCCTAACAAAGCTCTCACTATATGTCATTAGTAAGGTACCTGAAACTGGTAATAAAACATTTGAAATAGCAACATCATGCTGTTGTACTGCTGGATTATTTTCTCTTTCCTAGTGGAAAAGTGTCTTTTGAACATGTTGCAGTTTAATCCCAGCTGGCAACTAAATACCATGCAGCCACTTGCTCACTCCCCCAGACCGCCTCTGGTGGGATGGTGAGGAGAATCAGAGATAGTAAAACCCACAGGTTGAGGTAAAAGTTTAGTAACTAAAATAAAGTACAATATAACAACATCAACAATAATAATGATAATATTAATGCAGTAATAAAAAGGAATGGGAGAGAGAAAGGAAAAAAAAACAAGATAAAAAACAAGTGATGCACAATGCAATTGCTTACCACACACTGACTGATACCCAGCCTGACCTGAGCAGCGATCTGTGCATCCTGGCCAACTCTCCCCATTTTATACACTGGGCATGATGTGCTGTGGTATGGAATACCTCTTTGGCCAGTTTGGGTCAGGTGTCCTGTCTCTGCTTTCTCCCAGCTTCCCATGTCCCTCCTCACTGTCAGAGCATGGGAAATTGAAATGCCCTTGACTTAGAGTAAACCTTACTGATCAACAAGTAAAACATCAGTGTGTTATCAACTTTATTTTCATAATAAATACAAATCACAGCATGATCCAGCTACTAGAAAGAAAATTAAATATTCCATCCAAAACCAGGGCACATGTTAGAAATTTATGCTCCTTTGTCTAGCCATAAAAAGAAGAACTTTTTGAACAACACCATATAGTTTATTAAATATTTATCTTACTTCTAAGTCTTTCCTGTGAAGACATCTTACAATATCATTCCCCCAGATATCATAAATTAATAGGAGACTTTTCCTGTTTCTCTCACAATAGCCTTTAGAACAATGGAAGCAAATCAACCATATTGTTTTCTTCTTAGATATCCAGGTACATATGATAGAATTAGATGGGATTGTTAGCTATGTGTCATAGGTACTTGTAAGCTGCTTTTCAACTCAGCATAATAAATACTTAAAGGAAATAGATGTTTTTTCTGATCATCTTTTTGAAAAACATAAAGCTAAGTCCACATAACTGCTGTCTGAGGTGAGATTCTGCAGATTTAAGCCTTTTCAGCTTAAAATAATGTAGAAAAAGCCTGCCACCAAGACAGTGATATTCTAGAAGAGTGTTTATTGCTTACAGGAGTCAGTCAGCAAATAATGAACACGTACAGCAATAGTTTTCTAATAAAGTACATGCTCACCTGCACTTGTGCTGTTCATCATCACTATGACTACAATGTTCCTCACAGTTCAGCATCTTTCATTTCAATTCAGCGTCTTTCATTTCAGTAGTAAACTAAAATAAATCAGGGACGTGACACATCTGTTTGTCTCCTGATTTGTCAGAACTGGGCTGTGGTAAGCACCAGCTGCAGTGCTTCTCGCCGTGCCAGCCTTGCCCTGGCCAGTGCCTCAGCAGAGTGGGGAGGTCTGTCAAGTTATACCCACTGAGGAGCTTCCAGACTCTTCCCAACTCCAAAAACAAAGGCCTGCATGGCAGATGAGGTTTCCTTTTCCTTCCTGGCCCACCATCTGCCTTGCAGAGAGGGTTTTAAGAAAAGCAAAAAGGATGTGGCTTTGACAGCTCTGCGTAATGCAGGTTCCCAGAAGGCAAACAGAAGTTGGATTTTGATCCTGCCTAGTGATGCATAGTGAAACACCAAATCTGTCTTCGAGACATACTCACTGATTTGTCCTTTTTGGTTCTCTTAGTAGCAAACTTGTCCTCTTCATATTCTTGAGTGGGTGAGTAGCACGACCTCGACATACGGATCTTGTCCTGGAAAGGAAGTGGAGACCGGGATTAAAAAAAACATTCTGTGGGCTGGGAGCCTCATGCGTGCTGAGGCTATGCAAGAGCGCATATGCATTCTGGAGGGCAGACTGTAAGCACCTTGGCTCATAGTGTGAGAACAGCTTAAACATTTTCTCCTCAGTTACACTGACCATATTTGGCTCTGAGCTCATCCCAGCATCACTTATGCTGGAGGAACTGTGATACTGTACAGCATAAGGAGACTTTAACAGTCCTTCCACCATTTGTTCCCTGGGATAGATTCTTGCTAAAAAAGGGTATAACGTTAAAAGACACTGTGTACAGGAAGTCATTTCAAGCAATAACTTCTTACAGTAGTGCAAGCTGGATGCATATCTGGGGGTACTGGAACCAATATGTCTAATATATCCATCTGGAAAACATACTTTCCTGCGTACTAAAATATATTTCAAAGTAATGTACCTAAGTAATATAGATGTTGAACATTTCAAACACCTCAAGTGACAGAAATAAAAATAGAATTAAAACCTGTGATATATATTCCTGCTGAATGATACTGTATAAACAGAAACATTTCTTATTCCAAGAATGGAGCCTTAAAAGCAGACTGCATGCCACCATCATTACTACAAATTCACTTAAACATTCTTCTAAGAATGAGTTATCTGGGCGATACTGGGCACTAATCAATAAAAGATGAAAAAATGCTCCATAAAATTCAACTGAACTAACAAAAGCAAGTCATTTCTCATTGCCTGACAGCCGTCGTGTGAAAGTTCATTGTGTGCACACTGAAATTCAGAGTACGGTTCAGAACCAGTTCTCTTTCCTTCAGTAGCAATCCTATTGTCAAGCTCCACATGACATTCAGAATCATGTGCTGTTTCAGAAGGAATATAAATATCCTGAGCTGTATCAACAATAAGTCCACTACAGATTATGCTACCAGGCATAAAAAGTGCTTTGGTAAAAATACGTCTTTTTAGAGCAATCTGCAGGTTTTGTGGTTCTGATGCAATTCCATTTAGCCCTTTGTAAAAGCAAGAAGTGTAACAAGTTCAGAGTCTTCTGAAGTAACACTCCTTTCATCATCTCAAGCATCAATAGCGTGCATGACTTGATGAAGAACAAAGGGATTAATGATATTCCGAAAGTTAACTATGACTCACATTGCTATCCTCAACACCATGTCTTTCAGGCAGGGAAGAAATAATCAAATAGAAGTAATATTTCATTGTATCTCTTGGGGTTGCACAATAGTCCTATCATTTCTCTTTATGTAAGATGTAGTGCATCTCTCTTAATAGTCTTAGCCAGTGCTTTCATATTGATTGATATATTTCAGCCAATTTAGCTTGTTCCCTACTTACAACCAATTAGTGTCACTTCCTGACACAAAATACATGTCTTGCAGGGAGAAGGACTTGTGTGAACCTTACAAGCTTAGAAGCACCCTGTGATAAAGACAAAAGTTCCACATTCAAACACTCTGTGTAATTAATACTATACCCCAGTACCTGCTGAATCTATGTCCTAATGCTGCCTGTATTTTCTGCAAAAGAACCCAGAACTATTAAACAAAGAGCAATGCTGCTTCAAGAGCATATGCAAATGCCGTATGTTGTGTTTTCACATCAGCCACATGCCTCAGAAAAGGGAAAGGTAGCGGCTACAACTCCAGTTGATATATAGTTGAGGTATGTTATGAGTTGACAGGGACTCCAGATATTTAGGCAGCTGGGTGATGAGGTTTCATCCCTGTAACAGGGTCATCCGTGCCCAAGTCAGGTGGCAGAGCAGCCTGAAGAAGGAAAGCCAGGCAGCCTGCTGATGGCCAGGGAAGCCTGGAGAGCAGCTCCTGTTCACCTCAACCCATCAGAACTGTCATGGGAGTATCCTGCAGAAGGAGCTCAGTCATTAAGCAGAAGGTACATTTAATCTGTCAGAAGCAGGTGGGTTTTGAGCAAAGTAATGCTCATCGCAATATATCCATCTAGGGGAAGAGGCTTAACATTCCTTGAGGGGAAGCTAGGATGGCAGACATTAATGCATACAAACATAGCATGTGATTATAGTAACTCAAGAGATCTGCTCTATCTGCAAAAAGTTATATTCATCTCCTATCTTCCCAAGGAGAAATTTCACTATTGATGTTAAGGGACTACTTATTAAATCACTCTGTCAAAAAGACTGAAGCTGAATTCAGACCTTTATTACAGTTGCGTAAGTGACTGATGGGAAATACTTGGTACAGCTACCTTTCTTTAAAAAAAGATGGGCAAGCCATTGCAAAATCATCCTAATTCACTACAAAGCCACCATTGGCCAAAAGTGTCGTATTTCCAGGTGCACCCTCACTGTCAGTTGTCAGATGGTGTGACAGCTCACCCAATGGGTAGTGTTCTTGAAAACTTCCAGCAGGCAGAGAGAAACACATGAAGCAAGATAGCTGGTGCTCCAGTCAGTCTAAATCCCTAATAGTCTCATATTTCTGGACACAAATGTAATCATATTAGACAAGTTCCTATGGAAATGTTTTCATTTGGCTTTATAATCTACCAAAGGAGATTTCACGAGGTTCTGGAAATCCAATAAACCTCCCATTCATAAGTCATGGTTTGCAAATACTTAGAGATGTGCTCCACTGGAAGAGCATATTACTATGTTAATGGACGCACACTGAGCTACCATGAGATTTGGAAGTTCTTTCTGAATTTTTGTAGAGAAACAAGATAAGAATATATTATAATTTAAGAATACCATTATTATAGACCCTTAATCTCTCATTAACCTGAACGTGCATTAGGTTAGAGTTGGCATCTTGCCTAATTCTTATCTTACGTGCTAAAATCACTGTGCATGCTAAAAATCCACACACTTTCTGTTTCTCTTTCTTGACAGTTATTTCTTTTTCCTAAGTATATAGTTACTATTAACATAATGATAATGTAATTGCTTTTGTGCTTATAAGCATTATATATAACATGGATCAAGGACAATGTAAGCTGTGGCATTTGTGTAAACATTACAATAACTAATAAAATGCAGTTTAGACAGATTAGTAATGATACAAGCATGAGAAATATAGCTATTCATAACAATGCATATGGCTATGCTTGAGAAGGCTAACTATAATGATAGAAATCAATGTACAACATGATGGAAATGGTTAATAAACTTTGAAAAGTTACACAGAACTAGAGTATGAGAACAGCAGAAGGCTGAAGAGAATTAGACTAGGAAATGCAATGCAATATAGCAATAAAGAAAAGCTTATGCAGTTCTGAATTACACACTGTCACAGCACAGGGAAGTAATAGACCCTTTCTGTATGTCTTTAGTGGGCTGCCGAACTGTATGCTGCATTCACTTGTATGGTTCTGTTACAAAAATCAAAACAAAATTAAATTGAAATGTCAGAGTCCCTTGGCAAAAATGTTTGAGAATGTTTTACTTTATAATGTACTACTAAAACCAGTCACTGGGAACAATTAAATGCAGCATAAAACATGACGTACTTTAATTTGCTTTTACATTTTGATTAAGAATTGCAGATAACAACGTGAGAGGTATTCTCCAAGCAAATGGTATAACTGGCAAGAGCCATAACACTATTTATTAATGGAAGATGACACTTACAGCAAAATGAATACCCATCTGATTAAGAATACAGAAAGCCGTTGGGGCAATGCAGCTCAAGTTCAGTGAAATATACTCAGTATTTGCCTCTGAGGACGCCAAGAACTGAAAACAATATTGATAACTTGGCATTGTGTTACGGATACTGTGGAAAAACTGAGTAAGCTGTGACCTTTCTGGTACACCTAGAGGCACACAGGTTACTATACTGTAAATTAGCTGCAGTCTAATTATGATTCACTGGGGTCTACACTAACAAGAGTTTAAGTAGTCTGGTCAATAAGTAACAAAAGCATTCATCAGCATCTGGAAAACACTTTTACTAATCAGCAGTAGGAGACTGGCAATATTTGAGTAAGAAAAAGATGTTAACAAATCAGAATAAACTGAGAAAAGAATAACAAACTCATTAACGTGCTGAGGAATTGATTAATGATAAAAGACTAAAAGACCTAATTATGTGAAGGTACAAAATGACAGCTTGTATTTTATTATATAAGCCAATAAAGGAGAAAGATTGTTTGGAATGGATGAGTGAGAACAAGTGACATGGGCAAGCATATTTGTGCTGGCCCTGAGAATGTTTTATAGCTCACACCTGCCACTACCCTCAGACAGAAGTCCACAGAAGGTATTAGCATTGGGAGGAACCAAAAGGTGCTGGAGAAGCACATGTTTGAAACTGAGTTTTGAAATGTAAGGATTTTGGTTTGCAATGGCTACAGATTCCTTTGTATACTGTGGTTCTTGATGAAAAAAAATATACCTCTCAGTGCCCCAGTTTTTGTAGCAGCAAAATGGGCTCAGTAACACTTCTTGATTTAAGGGGACATTGTGACAGGAAAGAAAGTTATTGAGAAAGGTACTGAAATTGTAATGAGAAGAAAGATATCTCTATCTGGTTCTTAAATATTGCCTTATTGACCTAAATGGGCTTTTACTCGTGCCTTTTGACTGAACAGAGATATTCTGGGAAATGAGAGGCAAAACAACTGCAAAAGAAACAGATCTGGCACCATGGTGAGTGGAAAAATGAAAAGCAGAAAATCAGAGAAGAAAATGAAATGTAGGTAAACATCTGGAAAATTAAAGGTTAAGAGAAAAACGGAAACAAAGAGAAGAACTACAGGAGTGAAGTGTAAGATGCAAAACAGAGGCATAGCAAAACATGGGAAAGAGATCTCAGCTTCTCAAGAACAATTAGCCCGAACGTATTGCTGCAGCAAAAACTGATGAAGCACTGGAACAGCTTTATGTGCTGGAAAAGGTCACTGCTGCCCAGGGCAGCAGGGTTGTAGCAGGTGAGTAAAATGGCCACGGCCCCACTGCCTGTGTTGCCTGCCTCAGAGCCATGATCAAGTTATATCGGTGGGGAGAGGTCACAAGCAGTCATTCAGCTTCTATTTCCTACCTCCTTGGAGCAGCAGCTTCAAGCTTGGCTTTCCTGAGCCCTTACCCTCACTCTGTCTGTATTACTGTCCCAGCAAATTCAGTTTGGCCTAAATAGTGTTTTTTTTCCTAGTTTTGCAAGGTCTTCAACACTTGAATCTCTTGATCAAGCTTCTGGACATGTGAGACTTTAACAGAGGGCAAGTATTGATCTGAGACTGATGCCACATACTTAGTCCTGAATTGAAAGAAGCAGGAGTGTACTGTGCTAAACATTCTTTCTGTTCAGCAAAGAGCCTTCCAGGCAAGAAAACTTCTCCAAAATTATGTCTGCATGGCAGGTGGTGAGTGTGGACAATAAATCTCTGTGGGGCCTTTTGGGTATGCTCTCGTGTCCTACAAAGTGACCTCACTCTAAATACTGGGCTGTGTATTTGATTGCTGAAGCATTCAGGAATAACACAGATGAAATTATGTGGAGCTGAAAAAAAGAATTTTAATGTCAGTTAATTAAATATAATACCCAATAGCTAATGAACTACATGTGAAAATAAAATGACATAGTCAATATCACCTGATTCTTTCTTAACTTTTGATTTTGCACGCACTCCCTTTGTATTATCAGAATATGGTGGGATCCTTGTTTGTATTATTGAAGTTGGAAATTATGAAGGTGGCAGGTTTAGGTAGGTGTCAGTTGAGAATCTGGGCACATAAGATGAGTAGAAAAGAACTGGGACAGATAAATGAATTCAACGATTGAATAAACAGTATTTTTGATAAAGTGACATTAGTGAAATAGGTTACATGTGAGAGCTCCTGTGTTTTGAGTGTTTCATTGCAGCTGATTCTACATTTGGTTAGTCAGTATCTTTGCTTTGGGATCAGAGGCAGTGGGCACAAACTGAAACACAGGGGTTCTTCCTAAACATCAGGAAACACTTTTTTACTGTGAGGGTGACTGGGCACTGGCTCAGGTCTCACTGAGAGTTTGTAGAGTCTCCCATCTTGGAGATATTCAAAAGCTGGGAATGGTCCTGTGCAGCCTTCTCTGATTGGCCCTGCTTAATCAAGGGGATTGGACCAGGTGACCTCCAGATTCCCTTCCAGCCTCAGACTTTCTGTGTTCTTTTTTTTGCATGTGAGCACTGTTCCAGTTTATCCTCAGTATTTTTGATGTCTTCTTCGCAACTACAAGAGTTGGAACATTTTTTTGGGTAAGAATTGAAGTTGAGATTAATAAGCATAATACGCTGGCAAAATACCTGGCAAGGGCAGGATTCTACTGCCTGATGCATAGGGGTGCAGGGGCAATAAAGAACAATTTAATGGCTTCACTCAATTATAGATCTTTGCTTTCCATTTTGTTATCTTAAGATAAAATAAAGCAGTGTTTCCACAGTTAAGCATATCTGCATTGTATCCAGATTTCTGGCAAATTAAATAGCTCTCACTAGCCTGGCAGCTCCTCTCTGCTCTTGCATATTCCCTGCTTCCCTTTGGTTGTGCATCTTCCTTCTTACAATTACTGGATAAAATAAGGGAAGGCAGAAATTTTGTCTGCACCAGCAGTGGACTGAAAAGCTGCTGTTGGTGTTCAAGAGCTCTCTGAGAATGACAATTTTCAACAATCTTTAGAGCTTCCTGCCTTCACCGGAGAGCAGTTGGAGGCGAGCAGAAGTGAAATTATTGTATAATTACAGTAAAGACACATCTACTTGTCGAAGATGGAAGGTACCAAATGTGACAGAGACATAACAGATCTGCCATTTCATTGGTGTGGCAGTTCCTCCTCCTGTAACAATTTGTGTTGCAGAAGCAGCTTGTCCAAATTCTTGTGGAGTTCTTATGCTTCTTGAGCTGGCAGGAAAGTGTTTAGGGTTTTTCTTTAATACATGTATCAAAGAACAGAATAAGAATGAATGCCCAGCTGGCATTCTGGGAATTTGCCAATCAAGCATGACTGTATTACTCACTTAAGACTAGCTGGAGATGCATCCGGACAGATAGCACAACCCAGACGTTGCTTTTCTAGCTAAAAAAATGGCATCCCATCCATCCCAGGAGGTCAAACAACAACAGCAACAAAAACCTCAATGCCAAACCCCCTGAGGTTTACTTACAATTTATATGAACTTGTTAAAAACTTTCATAGGGATTGCCTAGTTAAGCTGAAAGACACAGGGAACTGAAAGAACAAAGCTGCAAGTTCAGTTGGGAACTTGTTGCAGCTGCCTATTCACTGCCCGGGAGGAGTGGGGGGAATGTTTAAACTGAGAGAAGTACTGTCACTGATTCTTAGAGTTTGTTCTGGGTGCAATAGTTTGAATTAGCAAATATTTTCAATATTGCAAAGTGGGAGTGCTCCGGACACAAAGAACTGAGCAGAACTGTTGATAGGAAGGAGATTCAGAAAATATTCTACAGAGAAGACTGCATAATCCTGAGGGATGGAACAATAGAAATGAGACAAAACTCAATAATAGGAAGGATAAGGTCATGCACTTAGGCGTTTATAAAAAGCATTTCTATTATGGACTGTAAATGACAAACAGAAGAAGTTACCTGTATCAGTCGCTCACAGCATGACTATGAGCCATCAGTGAAATTTGGTGATATAAAAAGCAAATTGGCTGTACGAGCCGAGGTAGTTTTGGAAGAAATCAGGAGAGACTACTTCCATTGAAAAGACTGGCAATACTTTGTGAAAAACTTGTAAAATATCAGCTATGCTAAAAAAAGCTGAATTCAAATTGTATCTAGTGCAGTAAAATCTGAGTTACAGAGGCTCTGTGCTATAGAAGGAGACTAACAAAACTTCCTGATAGGCTAGACAAGTTGAGAGTGCCTATGACTGCTTCCTATAAATTCATTATAGATTTAAATGAAAGGGAAAGAGCGATGCCTAACTGAAACACCGTATGGCAAAAGGACAAGTGCGTATGAGCTGGTCTTGAATGTGTTCAGGCTGGGCATTAGAAGAAGCTTTCTAACAAAAAGATGAGGGCAGTTCCAGCCCTCTAGCAACCAGTGCAGGAAAATAGCATAATTAGTGTAAGATGGATATAGTTGTGCTTATGGGAAGGTTTATATGGAGTATTTCCTCCTACAACAGCAATTACCTTCAAAACACAGGATCTGTTCCTGTCCTGTGGCCTAATGATCTGAAAGGTTTATCACCTTAAGCCGACTATATTACCATATGCAGATCTAGCAAGCCTGAAACATCCTGGCCAGTATATCACAGCAGCCCAGTTACAGCAGAACAGGCTCCATTCAGGTTAATGTGCCTCACTTTATTGACAAGCTGAGCTTTTCTGACGTGTAGCTGTGGTGCTAGCAAAAGGAGCAAGTAATGACAGAAGAACTAGTGATGTGACAAGGGATAATGGCTTTAAACTGAAAGAGGCTAGCTTTAGATTAGGTATGAGGAAGAAATTCTTTACTGTGATGGTGATGAGGCACTGGCACAGGTTGCCCAGAGAAGCTGTGGCTGCCCTATCCTTGAGAGTGATCAGGATCAGGGGCTTTGAGCTACCTGGTCTAGTGGAAGGTGTCTCTGCCTGTCAGGGGGTTGGAACAAGATGACCTTAAGGCGCACCTTAAGGTGCCTTCCAACCCAAATCATTCTGTGGTTCTATGATATGAATGTTTGCTTGGCAGAGGCAGTCAGCATAAAACCCCCTATGCCAAAAGGAAATTGCTCTCTCAGCCACAGTAATACAGGACTTGTCTCTTCATCACTGTATTTAAAAAGACAATGATCTTTATGTGTCTGGCCACTGTGCCTACCCCAAAGCCTACTGCTGGATTTATGGCCTTATTCTTGACTGCTCAGCTTAACGAACTGCTCAAAGGTCTCTTCACACAAGAGCTATACCTTACAGAAAGCAGGTGACATGCAGCAGCAGAGAGACCAAGCAGATGGGCAGTACAAACAGTTCATACAGTGGATTAAAAAACTTGTATGAACTGTCAGTAACGACTGAGGCAGGAAAACGTCTTGTTGAATATAAAGCATTGTCCTGTGGTTTCCCTGTGTGAAAATGGTAACAGTGCTGTCAATTCACACAAAGCTTTCAGCCACACAACAGCAGCGCAAGGTACGACGTGCCTGGCACTCTGTACCCTGTCAGTGCTTCTGACCCTCTGAAGCATTCCCGTGTCAGTGGCTGGAAAAACCCTTAAGACAGTAAAAGCACAGTGTTACAGAAGTCAGTACCTCCGCTGTAAACATGTTTATTTATTGGATCGATACAAATACTCCCTCCATACGTGCTGTTCAGTAAATATTAAACACAACCCTTACAATTAATCAGCCGCAGAGATGCTCTCTTTGCTTTCTTCCCCATCCCCACTCACGCCGGCTTATTAGTGAATAACAAACCACCTCCCGGGATGACGAATGCCGTGCCAGGGGTCCGCCTTCCTCGCCGCCCCCGGGGACCCGCTCGGCTTTCACGCACCCATCAGTAGTATCCCCGCACGCCCTTCGGCGGCGGTACCCACCACTGGCCCGGCCCCCCACTGCGCCCTGGTCCTGCCCCTCCACCGTTCCTCGTGGGGCTGCCGCCGCCGCTCACCCTGTCCTCCGAGCGAGCAGAAACCCCTAACCTCCCCTCCGGTCCCGGGGGAGGGGGCTGCCATCACGTGTGCTTCCTCCCCCTCCTCTCCCTCCTCCTCCTCCTCCTCCGCGGCGGCGGCAGCAGCAGCGGCCGCCTCGGCTCCGCTCCCTTTGTTGCAGGCGGAGCGGCGGCGCTGCCGGGCGCCGCGCACAAAGGAGAGCGGCTGGGGCGAGGCGGCCCCCGCCAGCGGATAGGCGCGGAGCTCTCCTCCTCTCCGCCGGGTTCAGTAGCCGCGCTGCACCGCACCGCACCTCCGGGGCCAGCCCTGCCTGCGGCCGGGCAGCGGTGGAGGAGGAGGCGGCAGCGGCTAGTCTGTGCGGCCGCCGCGGCGGGGATGCTGAAGGTGTGCTCCGGAGCGGCGGAGAAAGGACGGTCCCGCCCGGGCGGCGCCGCGGGCTCCGGTTGATGCTGCGGGCCTGCCGCCGCCATCCCGCTGCCGCCGGCGTTGCTCCTCCGCCTCCCCTCGCCATGCTGGGAGAGATCCCGGCCGCCGCCCGACCGCTCCTGCGGGCGGGACCCCCCTTGGCGCTGTGCTACACCTCGGCCCTCCTGGTGCTCGCCCTCTCCTCGCTACCCGCCGGCCGCGCCTCCCACCCGCTGCCCGGCTCCGAGTGCCAGGGCGGCGGCAAAGGGAAAGGCATCAACTGCTCAGGTAACGAACGCCCTGCCTGCTCCGCTCACACCCGTGCGAGCAGAACACGCGTGCACGTGGAGGGCTCAGCGCGGTCCTCGGCTCCTCCCGGCACGGAAAACAAAGGAGCGGCCCCGGCCCAGAGTGCGTGGGGCCGGCGCCCCAGCCAGAGGGGAGATGATCCTCACCAGGGACAGTGGGGTAGGGGGGAACCCCCTCTCCACCGGCTCCCCGACCTAACGAAAGAGTTCGCTGCCGCCTCACAGCTTTTGTCCCTCTCTCCCCTCCCGGCTCTGTGCCGGCAGGTGCGCGCCTGCCGCCCTGGGGGCTGTCCGTAGCCCGCCCTGTCCCCCCTCCTCGCCGGACCGGTGCTGCCGCGGACGGGGAGCGGGGAAGAATTGGCCGGGAAGAAAGCCCCTACCGTGCTCACCCGGGCTGCTTTTTCGGTGTCATCCTGTCCGTCTGAACAGCCCAGACCCCAGACCTGGGACAGGCTCTCCATCCGTCCTCCTTCCGCCGGTTGCTGTGCAGATCCACTCTGCATGAGATGCAGGCAGCAAAATACCCTGTAATGTGCACAGGATAAGCTTCTTTTCAGGGCTTTTTCCTGCTTTGGTTGCATGACAGGAGAATGCCTGCCCATCCTTTGCATAAATATATGCAATTATACAGTTTCAGCGTGGCTTGATTCGGCATGACAGCATCACGTTTTCTTGTATCTTGAGGGATATGGTGTTTTCAAAGTAGAACAAAGTAAACACATACAATACAAAGTTTACAATTTTTAGAAAGACATGGTTTTCTTCTAAAACTAATACTTAGAAAAAGTAATTTATTCTTTAATTCTCTGAAAAATCGCTGGGTATGTCTCCTACTGCTTTGTAAAATGATGGCTTTATTCCACTACAAGGATGGCCAGCGAGAGCCGCACAAAGTGCCTTCTCCAAGGTGATGAACGGTTCTGCCCCGTGTGCTGAGCCCCCCTCGCTCCCATTGTCTTCAGCAGGGTTTTGAAGGCAATTTCCTCGTTGGAAGGAGCTCTCAATACATTCCAGGGTAGGGCTCCCAACCTGTGTAACAGCTTTCAAGAAATGAGTGAATGGAATTGCGATCTTCCTCCCAATTACATTGTTATGATACAGATAATGCTGCTAGAACAGGCTCGCAAATTTGCTGACCAGCAAACTGTGGCAAGATGATTTTGCAATATAATCGATCTAACTGCTATTCACTCTTTGATATGTTCATTTGTTCTTCATTTTACCAGTTTAGACAAATACTGCAGTAGCATGCGATGTCACAATGTTACTGTTGTACTGCTGCCTGTCTTCTCCATTCTATTTGTCTGAGTATGGTGGTTATTTTTAAAGAGAGGTTAAGAGGTTAATGTGTCACTGGCTTTAGTGTCTTACCCATCAGAGACATGAGGGTCATTAGACCATGACATGTGCATAAATCAGTGAGGTTAAATATGAAAGGCTGATGAAATATATGAGGAAGTTTCAAAGGTAATGTGGAGGACACCATTATTTAGAAACCACCATGGAAAGAGGTCTTTCCAACCTGGAATTAGAGGACCGTATAATATATTGAAGACATTCACAATGATTTTGTTCTACTAAAACTAGGCAGAAGAAAATATATGTGCTATATAGGCATGTATGGCAGGCACTGCTTTGAGAGTAACTACAAAAATAAAGAAAGCAAATTTCATTTAAAAATGCAGCAGTCAGATTCTGCTATGGGTTAACTGTTTCATGCAAAACTGCAGTGTCTCAGTTCTGAACATTAATTTTAAAAGGACTAATATCAACACCTGATATCTGGGACAGATTTTCCCCTCGCTTACCTCTGTGTAGCTTCATTAACTTTTACTGGATAAGCTACTCCCTGGAAAAGACGAGTTGCCTGTATTTACATGTGGGGCCAGATGTTGGCATTAGCACCCTTCTCAGTGGACTGCTACTGCGTACACTGCTATTCACACTTAAAGATAGACTTCAGAGCACTATTATTACTCTTTCTTCAAACGTTTGGGCTCTCTAAAGTACTTTTCATACTCAGAGATGCAAAATTATTCTCTATGATTTGCGTTGGGTTGACATGCTCCCCTGGAACAGTTTTACACTTGTTTGGGTGGTTCCTCGCCTTGCAACATTTTATCATCACTAGATTATGTAGCTACCTTCGTTTTCTGTTAGATGTTTAGGAAATGCTGTACTCCGCTCCTTTATTCCTTTAGAAAATACTGCTTTAGAAAGAGTTTGCTGCAGCAAAAGAGTGTTGCGAGGTGGAGGACATAGGCAGACAACACGAAAATTTAGGCGGATAGCTTTTTCAGCCTTGATTCTGCCCTTTCAGCCCATGCATAATTTTGTTAAATTATGACATAATTGCATCATCCCTGGCCAAGGGAAGAACATATAATCAAGTGATTAGAGTAGGAAACAGAGAATTAAGATGTATCTGGAGTTAATAGATGATGTGGACTTGTATGTGTTTGTTCATCTGTCAGTCCATACTTTGCTAAGCTAGGAAAATGAAATAGTCCCATTTTACACAAAATGGGGTAAAAATCAAGTTAGTGTTTGCTTTCTGGGGTGTCTTACTTTGATATTTTAGAGATGTTATATTATTCCCAAAGCAATTTGTAGTCATGTTCTGTAGCATTTCTGATAGTCACTGACTGTCGGTGAGTAGGGTGGTGTGATGCTTCTCTGCTCAGGCTATAAGACATTTGTGTCCTTAAGAAAGGCTGTGAACTATTATTAAGCTACTATTAAGCATCCAGAGAGTAAAGGTAAGTAGTTCATGAGCTCCTAGTCCACTGGTACTCTCTCCAGAGACACACACTTCACATGGGCATCCTCAGTTGCAGTTTCAGTCTGGTATGATACTCTCCAGTGTACGATACGCTCTGGTCACACCTGTGACAGCCACCGAGGTTTCAGTTTGATTGTAAATGACCAAACACTGAGGGTTTTGGTGAGAGGTACAAAGACTTAAGAAGTGATTCTGCTCGGTGCATTGGTTTGGATTTGTACGCCCAGGATTTTACTTAACAAGGATGTATTTCTGTTGGTAAGCCTTTCAGCTTGCTGCGCCTTCATGTGATAAAATATGCTTGTCTGGGACAATTCCACATACCTCCTATGAGTCTCATAGGCCATATGCTGCTCCCAGTTTCTTAAATCCTCTTTAAGTGATATCGTTAAAGATAAAATAGTTTCAAGATAGCTTACTGAGGATTGAGTGAGGTCAAGGAAAAATTAAGGACACCTTCGCTTTCATGGAATTCCTCTTCTGAGGAGTATGAAAGCTTTTCTTTTGCACAGTCATAACAAGTCTGAAAGAGTTTGTAGATAAAAGTAGATGGAAATTAGTGATTAGGGAGAAGGAGTGGGATAGAGGGACAAAGGAAGGTAGTTATCCTGTGCTAGAATGATTCCTTAGTCTGTAAGGAATGGGCTGTTTATTGAGCATGGAAATGCAAGCTGTCAAAAAGCTTGTAAATTTTTAGAGAGAATAGCAGAGAAAGCTATAGGGGAGCCATCCTTCACTATGTATATGTTATCTTAACTTTCAGTATGCTTTAGAGAAATGGTTTCTGCCCTGAAATAACTCAAGGAGTAAATTAGACAGAGAATGCGGGAACAGTAGAAAAAAGAGAGAGATGAAACAGAGTACATGGTAAACTAATGGGAGTACAGCAAGCACAAGCAAAATTCATGTGTTTTGAGATTTTAAGATGTGGTAGAATAAGAAGGTAGTGGTAGACATCATCAGTAGGACAAAAGCATCTGAAAGCAGGACAAGAGCAGGTTGAGGGACAGAAGGGATGGGAGTTGAAGGTGTTGATTGGTACATGAGCAGGATTACAGAAGCAGTATAAGAAAATACACACAGCTGGGAGTGGGTGCAACTCACAGAGGGTGGACAAGGGTGGCATGCCTTTTCCCTTGTGTGAACAGAGTTTTAGGGGAAGAAGAGTTGGGAAGGGCACAAGGTGAGTGACACAAGCAAGAAGAGATCCAGTTTAAAGACTGATAAGCAGAAATATCTACAATTGTGATAGTAAGTCTGGGTAGTATAACAATAGAAGAGAAAAATTGTATTAATCAGTGCACATAACCAAAGGACTACTGTCACTGCTACTGGAGATACGTGTGGTGCCACAGAAAAATAATACCCCTTTTTGTCTCATCCTTGCTTCTATCTGCTTTTCACCATCAGTGAATATGTTCTCATTCAGAATCTGCAAGTGTTTTTCCTCTGCATCTCCTCCTGAGGTTGTTCCCCTACTTCCTTGATGTGCAATAGAGACTGTTCAGTTAGGGACTGTTTCTGTTACTTTGTAGGTGCCTTCAAGTCTTGCCCTCCCGATTTTGTTGCAGACACCCTCCAGGCTTAATATCATTAGATGCCAGTGCTAGCAAAGAGACATAGCACACATATTTCAAGACAAAATTATCTGCTCAGGTGTTCACCATGTTGCACTTTGATGTAGTACATGTAATATATTCATACCTGATGTAATCAAGGACCAGAAATGAAGAATTTCTGCAGTTTTTGTGAGGGCCACCAGTGGCGTGCTCTTGTTCAGTGCTCGCAGCTTGTGGGGATGGCAGGAAACAGCAAAATCTGAGGTCACGGAGGCCACACCAAAGCAGGGGTGCACTTGGATTACTTAGCCTTGGCAGGGCACCATCTTTGCTTGAACGTTGACTTTGCCTTTGCTAACTCTGTTTCCTTGCAAATGAGTTTGATATCTGAAGAATGGGACATTGAGACTGTTAAAAGTGTTAAAAACCTAAATGAACAAGGCTATGGTAGAGTTAGAAACACAACATTTGGGGCACAGGTTCTCAGTGCCTCAGGAACTGGTTTCCTAGGGAGATGATTATTCTTTCACCCTTGCAAGGGTTTCTTTCTCAGAATCATCTAAGGTAGGTCAGCACTGAGCAGAAAGCACACTTTCAAAAATGCTGTCTGTATTTACTGGCGAATTAAAGCCAGAATGAACTGTCACTATTTTAAAGGCATGTTACCCATTACATACCTGCTGTTGTAGCTGAAAACTTTGCCTTTTTCTTTAGGATAAGAAGAGGTCTAAAACTGCTTATGTCTTGTTCATCTGCACTTGAAGTGAACACTTGAGTTTATGAGTGAGTTGGCTAAAATGAATTTTATATAGACTCCTCACCCAGCTTTGTGTCTTTTCTGAAACTTCAGTCCAGACTGCCCCCACTGTGATGGGGAAGAGCTAAACATTACCGTGCAGCTCCCTCTGCCCTGCCAGTGCCCAATCCATGCTTCAGACGTGAACATGGATTTGGGAGGATATAAACCTCAGGCACTGCAGATCTCTGGAGCTCAGCCTTGGTTACTGCCTGGGCTCAGTGGGGACTCGCTGAACCAGAATGAGATATGGCCTCAAGACTGGCTTTCATCTGTGCTTATCAGCTGGAACAGATGTACCCTTTATGGGTTTTGTGAAGATTAAGTGGGTGAGGGTTTGTTAGGACTTTTTTTTTGGTATATCATTCTAAGTTAAACAAGGCTAAAATAATTTGTGCTTAAGATATGAAGCCACATTGGTGAGAATGTAAAAGCAGGGGATGGCAGAAAGGTACATGTTCAGGTAAATGAACCTAACAGTTTAAAGAATTACACATCCTTTTATGTTTGCATAGATAAATTTGATCTGAAATTGTAGACACGACTAGAATAATTAGTTATTTTATCTAAGATACTATGACTTAGGTTTCCACAAATGAATTATAGCAGCCAAGCCAAATAAATTGTGATGCAGGTTTGTGCCAATCCAACTTCTGAAATAATGATCTAAACTCAGTCAGGTTACATATCACTTTGAGAAACTATTGTAAGGCATGTCTATAAATCAAGTATAAATAAAAAGACAATTATTAAAAAGAGAAATTAAAATACAGACAGTAACATGCACATATTTATTTCCCTTTAGTATAATTACCTAGACATGAAATGTCCTTGCAGCACAGATCCTTACGCTGATTAAAGAGCCAAAAGGTAATTAAAGTAGAACTGAATGTGTCAGATTTGCAGAAAAAAAAATCTCATAACAGACATCGATCCATTATTGTCACTGGTGGAATGGTAGTGTGGTGGTGTGATGGAGCAATTGAGGTTTGTTTGAAGGAACTAGATTGAATCCAATTTCTTTATCATTTTTTGAGAAGAGGAAAAGAGGAGCTATGTTTATTGTGGAAAATATTGCCAAGGAAACATTCTTTCTGCACCAAGACTTCTCTTATAATTTGCATTCAAAAGAAAACAAGAAGTCTGACCCTTTTCTTGCAATTGATGTAAGCGTAAGTATTTTGTGCTTGAAGCCTGCTGCTTTTCTGCTAAGTTGACAGGAGACTGGATAAAAGGGAGAGTTAATATTTACTTGGACTTGAAACAAAAGAAGCTGTGGTCAAGGTCTTTGAGTAGAGAGTATGAAGGCAGAGAATTCCACAGATATTGACAGGAGGCTCGATTTACCCTCTTCCTATAAAGAGATTATCACGTTCCAACATTCATCTGTCAACTGAAAGTGCTTGTGACTTTCCCAGCCTGTGGTCAAATGTTGGCAAGTGTCCACAAAGCAGGTAGCAGTAGTTCCCAGAACAATAACAGCTGTAACAACTGGGGAAATAAAAATGCTGATGTTGAATAAGGATCTGTTCTTCTGATTCTAGACTACTGCTTATCCTCCTTGATAAGTCCCTACAGAAACTGTGGAATGGAAGTGGAGGTAGAAGACGATATTGGCATTTTTGAGGTGAACATCTGTCTTTTTCTAAGCAGTCTGTAATATTCAGTAGAGTTGAAGACCAAGGAAGTTCTTTATAAATGATTCTTGAAAAATCATTCTATTCCAAGAATAGCTTTAGATAACAAGAAAGTGATAATTAAATTATGTGCTGTAAGCTAAATAGTTCTCTCTAATTGTTGTAGTTTATTCTTAGATCATCTTAAAATTCTAACAATTTAGAAATACAGGAAGAAAAAGAGAGACAGTGGAGTTGAATTTTGTAGAGCTCCCAAGTGTGTAGAGAAGGGCTTGTTTGACTAAATCAGTCCATAGTGAGTTTTATTTTATGAAACCATTTCTTGTCAAAATGGGTTTTATCTTTGTGGTACTTTTCTTCCAGAAAAAGATAGGAAGAAAGAGGCAAAATCTGGTTAGGAGTAAGTTCAGCAATCAAAATCGTGATCTGATCAAATTAAAGTTTCCTGGAGAACCTTAAATCTGTTCCCTTGTCTTGATGAAGAGCTATAGTGTATCCTGAATTCTAATTTAGCTCACAGGTGGCTTCAAGGGTATCTGACAGCAGGATTATTTCATCCCGTATTATTAGGTAGGTATCTAGTGGTGCCATTAGTTGTTTAACTATTTAGAATTCCTGGCTCATATGTTCTCCTATTTGTTTGTCTGGTTGGTTTTTAAGAGAAAATACCAGGTCCTTGTTGTCACTTTAAGATTCTTACCAGGGAACTTTTGTCCTCTGTGGAATGGAGTGGGGAGCAAGATGGCAGTGAAGATCTTTGCTAGAAATGTACCTACAAGAATTCTGTTCTTGCTGACCTGGTTACACCCCCAAACCTGGCTGGCTGGGAGCTGGGACACCCCACGTTCTGCATGCATTTGCAGTGTGCATATGTGCAAATGTGCATATGTGCACCTTTGCTGATATGAATTTCTCTGTTTGAGAGAGCAATCCAGTGTTACACTGATATTAATGTTCATTTTTTTTCAAACTGCTCTAAAGCTGCCTCCCCGGTCGTAGTGTGGTTTGTGAGATGGTGGTGTTTGACAAGCAAATTGGGATTTATTTTAGGATAATTTAAACTCTCATTATAGCAGACAGTTTCTAAGGGCTGAAAAGACTGGACTTCTCTGATAATAGATTATGTGTTGCAGCAACAGTGTTTAAAGGATCTGGTTCAAAATAAAATTAAATCCTTGTAATACCTCTCTTTTTACTTAGTATTATAAAAATAAATTTAGTTGCAATTACAATCTTGAAACACCCACATTATATAGCCATGTTCAAGCTGGCAGGATCCTCATCCATGCTTCAGAAATAGTGTTAATTAAGACCAGCAGGAAAACATGTGAAAATGAAAGAGAAGAAAATCAGGGACAAGAAAAAACTGTCAGTAATTTCTCTGAAGGGACCTGGCTTCTCTTGGTAGGTGCCAGCTCCTCTCATATCCTGTTTCTACCAGGCTGAGACCTCACTGTGCTCCTGCATACCTTAAAGAGGTGCAAAGCTCTCTGTGCTTCTTAAGATGCATAAAAGCATCCTGTGGCGTGCAGCTGAAGAAGAGGACAGGTATGATGTTTGTGACAGACAAAAGAGTGTTCAGGACATGAAACAATTTCTCTGAGGTCTGGTCTGGAGGACAAAACCTCCCAGAATCCTGCTCTGCTGGCTGCAAAGCCTTTGTAGACAGCCCTATTCCAGCAGCCTGGCTGGCTATCAGGCAGCAGCCGGCATCCTTGAGGAAAGGCCCTGAGGCACCTCTGCCTCACACTGATCTCGTGGGATCAATGCGGAAGCAGATGGGGTGAATGGGGGTGCCTGGGTGAACCAGAGAGCTGCGTCTGTGCAAACTCTGGTTAATCTACCCCTGATCTCTGTGGCATGCTCAAGATGAACTCAAAATGTTCAGCTTTTGGAGCTCCAATTGCTTCACCCCAGATCCAGCCCTGATTATTGGCACATTTCCACCCAGCTTCAGAGGTTTGACACATTTCAGTGTTCACCTACTGCTGATATAAAAATCCTGTTTTAAGAGGTGCTTAACTGGTCTCAGTTATTAACTCACGTGAGTGCTGCATATGATGATGGGAGGAAAAACACGCAGCCCCCAGTGAAATCATGCTGTCACAGCTACTTGCATATGACTATAGAAAAGCTTCTATAAACACACATATTTCAGCAACAAGAAAGTGCTCTGTTGATTAAATCTGAAGCATAGAGAGGAGTTTGTTGTACCTTGCAAGAGTTTTACTTGCTCTCCTATTCAGAGACTTTTCCACATGCAGTTTCACATATGAAGAGTGAAGTATTCTTCACATATGAAGAATGAGTGACTAGGTAAGTATCTTCTGCACAAGTTGCTAAATTTCCTTTCAAATTTTAAACCAAGCAAGTATCTTAAGAAAAGTAACATAAAAGCTTGAGATAAAGGCTAGGTAAAGGTGTCAGTATATATGCAGAAAATATCTCAAATAGCTTGGGCATTCAAAATGAATGAATGCTTTTGAAATTGTAAGTTGTAGTCCTTAAGGGTGTCCATAAAACACAAGACCAAGATACAAAATCTTCAGCTGGTTGAGGCAGACAACTCAAACAGCATTTTCAACAGGTACTCCCTCTACCTTTCACTGAAGTGTGAATTCTGTGAGGCAGAGTTCCTTTTCCCTGCCTTGGTATTTCCATAGAAAGTTGGCTAAAAAATTGTGTCTGGGTAGCAGTGTGTGGCATTAAAAGTCAGGGAAGCACTGCTGTAATTAAATGTTTACATTTTGCTAATTAGTATTGACTCTGACTGTGTGCTGCCTTCATCTGAGCCCTCTGGGAGAGGCAAAGGTCAGTGTATTGTGCCAAATGGGGGTCGTAGGAGAACAGCAGAGAATCCTTAGGCTAAAGGAAGACAGCCCCTCTGCAAGCAATACCGCCATGTGCAGTGGTGGGCAGATGAACTGTTCCTCTCCTAAAGCACCATCTCTCTCCAGCAGCCTGTCCTTGATTTCATCCCCCACCTCTACAGAAGTATACCTAGATAATTCTGTGAGGCAGAGTTCCTTTTCCATGCCTTGATTGGAAGTATAACTTTATAGAAACATCATTTCAAGGTTATAAAACTGAAAATAACATAGGCAGGCTCCTGTTGAGGTTATAGAAATTCTTTCTCTTCTAAAACATCGGTTGGGAAGGCAATTTATTTCATTGTGTTTCTTCTCTGTTTAACTGCAAAGGAAGTCCTTTGCTTGTGTGGATGTTTACACCTACAAAGGATGTCTTTGTGAAAATAGTTATGTGTGTTTGAAATGTGCGAAATTGGTTCTGAGCTTTAAGAAATACTCTTTTTCACATCAGAAACTAGTGGCTATGGTAGGGATGAAACAGAAGAGTTGGCTAGGAAACACTAAAACCAGTTTTAACTGAGAAGAGGTTTATCACTCTCTCTATGCTCTTTGTTCAAACCTCTGTCTGTAATATAACAGAGTTATCCAGGTGGGAGAACACAACCTCTACATTTGCAAGTGATATTCATGCTGCTGGCTGAGTAAACAAAGAGGATCACTGGAACCAGGCTCTGAATTTGAGTGTTTTGGGTGATTTATCTACCAGATGGTAAATGCAGCCCAATGTAAAAAATTAGTCTGGGAGCAGGGAATCAATCATCCAGCACACTGATCAGCAAAGGGATTTGGGTGTTACAGCAGAAAAATTAATGAGCTGGCAATCCACTGCAGAGCAGCATTAAAACAAAAAGATACTACACTGTAATAAAGGAGTCCTCACCCAGAAGACAAAAGAGATGAACACACTGCTTTATTAGACAATTGATAAACCTAATCTAAAGCAGTGTGTTAGATACCAAAACCATAATATTATTCAAACATAATGATTAAAAAGTTCCATATCAGAATCTGGAAATCGGAGTTAATTTAAGAAGGTGAAGTTTTTCACTGCTTTCACGCTTGTTTCCCAAATACATAGGCTCTTCTCTCATAGGAATCACTTATTAGTATTCTATATTATAGTAATAGATATTTCTTTGCTATTTAAAGTCACAGTACAGTACATTCAGAATTACCTAATGAAAGATTATAAGATACCAGTGGTAGCTTTATGTCACAATTATATCTTTCTATAAAGATCTTGAAAATGTGTCCCTAGCTCCTTTCAGTTACTCAGCCTGTGTCATGGTTTAAGCCTCAAAAGCACAGAAGGCTACAGAATAGCTTCATCACCAGAAGTGCTTTAGGCTTTTCTCTGGTTTTTCATGGGAAGCCATTGAGTCTCCATTTAGAAAAGACTAAGAAAAGGTGGCCCCTGTGCTCAATTTCCACTTTTTAAGGTTTTTTTCTTGAGTTGGTTGGTTGGTTGTTTTTTTTTTTTTTTTATATATTATTCTAAGGATTAAGTGTAGGTTAGGCTCTTTGGGAAATGACACTATGTACAGGTTACTTCTGCAGGGAGGAAGGGCAGCAGCAGGGTCTGGAGATGCTGGTATGGGGTCACTTGACACAGCTGGAAAATCTAGCTTTCAAGCCTGAGGCATCAGTTACTCCTGTGACTGCAAATAGCTGAAAGAAGTGGGTTGGAAGATACTTCTTTTCTGCTATGGAAAGCTACCTGAAACTGTTCTTGTGTGTCCTCTGTGGGTAACCACTTTTATTTCTGAAAGCAGCCAAGGAAATAAGAAAGCCATACTGTCCTCTGATATCGGCCTTTTCTTGTTTGTTTTCTTTTCTCAGGGGTGGGAATTTTAGGCCTGTGAACAGCTAGCAAAGCACATAACAAAAATCTCCAGTGTTCCTGTGCACCATGCAGATGTAATCCCCTAATTGTCTTTTACTTACTTAGTATTTCCTGTTTGTGTGTTTTGTAGGGTTTTTTTTTTTGGTTGGTTGTCTGTTTCTTGTGTGTGTGTGTGTTGGCTGTTTTTGTTTGCTTTTCTGTTTTAAATGACTCCTGGATCAAGATTTCTACAAACAGGGAAAGGAGCTGATGGTCTGACTACTAAATAATAGAGTGAAGCTCACTACCTAAGGACTTTTTCCAGGAGCACTAAACACTGCTTAAAATCAGCAAGAACTAGATCATGGGCCCTGTGAAAAATATATTTCTTTATGTACAGAGCGAGCAGTAAGAACGTGCAAATATTAGTCTTATACAACTCTACAGATTAGGGGTGTAGAAACAATGATTTTTCCATTGAATTGCAGGAACTGCAGCTAAGCCCATATCGAAGTGATGGACTTGATTGCCTACATTTCTCTGAGCAGCAAAGGCATGTTTGCCTTAAAATGTAAAAGAAGTTTCTGACGATGTGCTAGATTATACTGAAGTATAATTAGGTTAAGGCTAACAAAATTCAGCCTGGGTGTAAATAGGAACTCTGCCTCAGTCAGTGTGTATCTCAAGGCTGAAATTGGCCTTTTGTTTCATTTCAGTTGTATGGGCGTGAGAAAAAGAGTAGAATGTAGTCATGTGCATATTTACATGTAGGTTTTTTTTCTCCCGCTGTATGCATTTTGGATGTGCACAACACCATTAAAGATCCATAAAGACTGCGGCCTGAGGGTGCTGGTGGCCCTGCATTCAAACGAAATTGAGGATTAAATTCAGTTTGGCAGTGACACAGTGTCTGTCAGTGCCACAGCAGTGAGATGATTCAGATCAGGGGTGATAACTTGCCTGTGATGCTGGTCTTGTTGCCCTTCCTCACCCTGTGCCCCTGGCTGGACTGACCGTACCTGGGGGAGTAAGGGGTTCCACTCCTTGCTCCCTTGGCCAGCTGTGGGAAGACACCTGGCAAAGTCAAGATGTCCTTTGCAGCCTCTAGGCAAGGGCAGAAAGCCAGCAAGTCAAAGTTCCTTGATTCTCTGCTGTACAGCAGGTAATAGCAGCTAATTTATGGCAATTAGGAAGTCTCCCTCAAGAGCTGTAAGCTGACACTGGGCGTATTTTGGCAGTGTCCACTAGCTGTGCTCCTCAGCCCTGGGAACCGCAGGGAAGACAACTCCTGAGCCGGCTAATCCACCCTTACATTTGCAGAGGGAATCCCCAGCAGGGAACCGTGAATAATTTCCACCTGCTTCATACTGCATGAGTGGCACAACGGGAGCAGAGGGAGATGGATGAATACATTGAAGGAGAGGCGGCTTCCTGTCTGTCCTCTAAATACGGCTTGTTTCTTAGTCTGAAATGTTGGGCATCCTGGCGTTATCCAGCTTGCCGGTGCGGTGGGTTTCGGAGCTCTGAGTGAGCTGGAGTTCATCTGTTCTCTGCAAAGCTGGCAGCTCTACGAGCCCTGCAACAGCCGTCACTGTGAGAGATGATGAGGCAGGAGGGCGTGCCTTGCTGTATGGATGTCATGCCGTAGCCCAACTATAAGCTCCCAGCCCCTGAAACTCCTGTCAAGGATGGCAAAGGGGGTGAACAGGAGCTTTGGGAATTGTGTTTCTCCTTGTGTAAACAAGCAGGCTGAGAGGAATTATTAGCTATAGATTTGGCTGACAAGAAGTCATGTGGGAGAAAACCATATTTCAGTAAGCTGTGTGGCTCCTCGGTGGTGATTTGTTTTTTAGAAGCACAATATAGTTAAAGTTTGAAAGGAGTGGAGCTGGCGGCTCAGGTCCTTCCTGGGTTTTGTAACTTACTGGAATTACCAGAATTCATTAAGGAACGTGAATGATCAACCAGAGGCTTGCTTATTTCTTTTCTCCCTGTGACTTTTATGTGGCTGTTTTTTTTTCTTGGTTCCTTTTCCAGGGTTTTCAGACAGTTTAATTATGGTTTTCAAAACTAGCCCTAAATAGCACAGTATATGGGTGCTTGGAGGAGAAAGTTTACGCAAACCTAATTATACTTCAGCACCATTCATACTGCTTATGTTTCAGGCATATTACCCAAGAGTTAATTTATTTCCTTTCTCTGTATATAAAATAGGAATCTATTGCTATTTTTACAAAGTTATATGTAACACAAGAATGTACCACAATGACTTTTTAATTTATAGATTTGTTAAAGGATTTTTAATGAGGTGGAACTGCAAGAGGGGACTGAGGTTTTTGTATTAATTTGAAAGCTACCAGTTTTAACTGTTACATTTTAATCTCTTGCATTTAAAATACTCTTTTGTTGGAATTAGCTTTTATATAATATTCTGAAAATAAAAAGTTACTTTGTTTTTCTTTTTAAATCAGTAACTACTTAAGATATTTCTAAATTCTTGATTTTGATATGGATTGGCAGGAGCTCTGGGAACATGAAGGCATGATTCCCTCTAAGTTTTGAAGTGTATCCTTAATGTTTCCTTGAAAAGGTCTGTAGCTGTAGAACATTCAGCTGAATCACAGAATCACAGAATCTAAGAATCAATCAGGTTGGAAAAGACCTCCAAGATCATCAAGTCCAACTGTTCTAGAACTAGAATCTAGAATCTGGAGCTAGCACTAGAGTTCTGCAGACCATGAATACTGCAGCAGCCTTCCATTTTTGTTTACTTGTTTTTGTTGGGTAATAACTTTTAAAGTAAGTTAATGATTCGTTTCCTCTATCTAGCTAATTTCTGTAACTTACTTCAAAATACATATTTATTTCTGTGCTTTTTAGTAGAAAGGTAATATTTCCACAAAAGAGCTTGTCATACACACTGACAGCCTGTCATCCTCTCCCATGGCATCGAGCCTCCTTGGTCATTATTTTTGCATTCAAGCCTACTTCTCGGAATCACCTATTTTATTTCTGATTGAACTCACTATATACTGTTTGCTTAACCATGTCTTACCAATGGAATTTAAAAAACTTAATATGCAGGTTTAGAATTTTGTTTAAAAAGCTTAATATGCACTTATATATAAAAATAGAATTAAGATACTAGAACTTAGGTACATTATTGTAAATATTCTTACGATAATCTTGCTCTTATAGCTTCTCTGCTCAGAAATTTCCCACCTCAGGAAGATAACCGGTAACATTTTTGGGTGTGTTTTGAAAGATCTCTGAAACTTACACGTGGACAAAACTACCCTGAAAATGGCTTTATATCTTTTGGTGTTAATTAGAGTTGAAGTCTGGTTGAAAACTTGGATGTTAGGAAAATAATGAATTAGGGTACTTATATTTTTAAAATAGAATTTGATATATTCAGTGAACAGCTTCCACTGCTGTGAATTATTGCATCCTGCTTGAATTGCTTTGAGAATTAAAGCATCCAGACAATGAGAAATGCCCAATTAGTGAATCTGACTGGAAAATCTGATTTGAGCACTTGTCTCGGATTGCACAAGAACATAAAGTGATTACATTTGCTTGAATAACATTAATTCAGGAATCTTCCTGTTTCTGAGTATTTGCTCTTTTACTCTTTAATTATATCTTTGCTTTTCCTTTAAGGAAAAAAATAACAAACACTCTGCCCCCTAAACAACCCTACCCACTAACATCTAGTGAAAATACAGATAATTCATAGGGTGGACTGTGGATGTGAGGAAGGTTAAAACCATTATATCCTGGCAGAAACCTCTCACTTGAATTAGAGTTATAATGGGTGAAAGTAGTTGTCTGGGAACTAGCCACCTGAAAAAGAGACACAGAGTGTTTCAATATTCTTACTGAAAAGCAAAGACCTAGCAACCCTGGACTGTTCAACCAGGCCTGGGATCCCGTGGTTTTCAGTGACTGGTTTTTCACCATCCTTTCCTCCCTTGCTCTGTGGTCCCTCTCCTCTGACATTCTTTGTGGTCTTCTTTCCACCTCTGGTATACCTGCCAGTTCTCTTTCTTCATAGTTAGTTCTCAGCTTTGTACTCAAACTGTTTTCTGCTCTTGGCTAAGGAGACTGTTGAGACCATACAAATATGACATGTATGAGAAATATACAAGCTTGCTAGCACTGATTCTGAAGCCACAGCTCATCTGGGACATCATGAAGAAGGAGCTCATGGAATAGGAAGTCTGTAAACAATTTTGCTGGTGTCAAGCAATAGGTAAACCTCTTCTAGCAGCTTAACATTTCAGGTGGATTGGATGTATTTTCACATAGCGGAATACAATGGTTTGAGCTTTGGAAATCATACCTCCTTTACTGCACCTTGTATCTCATCTTGTGCGTGCAATGTGGAAAAGCTCAAATACCTTAATGGTACAAGGTACAATTTTGTCACTTAAAAAAAAAGACAAAACACTGTATGTGCCCCAACTTCATTATTAAAAACTACACAGCTGGAAATTTTCTGTGAAAACAGTAAGCCTGTGTGCTATAAATAACTTAAAATGTGATCTTATGATGGAAAATATTACACTGTTAATTAAAAATACAGTTCTCAGCTCTATGTATTATTGCAACTTTGGAGTTAGCAAGTTACCTTAAAATCAAAGAACTACACCTTAACTTGAAAATATGTTCATGAGTTAGAAAATGCCAGCAGTCTGGACTCTCTGACTCACTATCTCTGATACACTCAGTTTGATGAGGACATTTCTGAGGTTCCCTCACAGCTTAGTCTGCAGAAACTGTGTACAGCTTTTTCTTCCAGGCTGAGTAAGCCTGCCTATTTCTTGTTATGGAAATAAAAGTAGTACAGATGCAACAAGTCTTTATGCTATTTACTTTATAGAAAAATAAGCTGAATAATATTTTCAGATAACACTGGAAAAACTTTTGCAGAGCAGGAAAGAAAAGTTGCAGGGTTTGTTTTTTTTGAAGGCTATTGATTTTGACTTATAAACGTAGAGAAACCCCAATTTAAAAGTACGGTTTTACAAGCCCAGGTATTGAGAGTCGACCTTGCCCAGGGTTTCAGCCTGCTGCTCCTGGCTGTGCATCCCACTACAGACCTTGTCCTACCTTATCTTTCAGTGCACCCTGCTCTCAACTAGGTTACCTCACTACAAGGTAGCAGAACAGTAACGCAGCAAAAAGTGGCTATTTTCTTTTTGTAGTGTTACTGCTGGCTTAGTAACTGTTTTGACAAGTACCAGACATGACAGGACCATGAGGTGGAGAGCAGGGAGAGATAATGAGAGGCTCATAAAAGGTGGAAGCAAGGACAGGTGGCCTGGGAAGAATAAAGGGATGTTGTGTGGGAAGCTAGGGACCAGGTTAGGAAAGCTAAGGCCCAGTTAGAATTAAACTTGGCTAGGGATGT
>JASSUY010032574.1:0-19776 GCA_032466535.1 Forpus xanthops | reverse complement strand
ATGTCACCGACAAAGATGTTGAACAAGACCGGTCCCAACACCAATCCCTGAGGGACACCACTCGTTACTGGTCTCCAACTGGACATTGAGCACAACTCTTTGCGTGCAGCCATCCAGCCAGTTCTTTATCCACTGAGTGGTCCACCTATCAAATTGACGTCTTTCCAGCTTAGAGACAAGGATGTCATATGAGACAGTGTTGAACGCTTTGCACAAGTCCAGGTAGATAACATCAACTGCTCTATACCTGTCTATCAGTACCGTAGCCCCACCATAGAAGGCCACTAGATTGGTCAGGAAGGATTTCCCTCTAGTGAAGCCATGCTGGCTGTCACCAAGCACCTTGTTGTTTTTCATGTGCCTTAACATGCCTTCTAGGAGATTCTGCTCCAAGATTTTGCCAGGCACAAAGGTGAGACTGGCTGGTCTGTAGTTTCCTGGTGTTTGTATGTCCAAGCATGCTCTGTGTTTGTTCTGGTGCTGTCTTCTTCCTTCATCAAAACTCACCTCTTCCAAGAGCTCTTTGTGCTTCATGTTCACTCGTTATTCTGCAATTTTTTTTTTTTTTTTTGCTTTTCTCATCTTGCACCAAGGTTGAATTTCTTGTGTCAGGACAAAGACCTTTTACCATTCATGAACTGTCAGAAACATTTTTTGCACTCTGTGTTTAACTGAAAGTGACCCAGCTATCAGGAGAACACAAGAGTTTCAAGCAAGATTTTATTTTCCGTTCTAGGAACAGTAAGGGGAAGACACATTTATTGTTTCCTTGTCTGAAAATCATCCTTGGTCCAGGAGGAGTGAAAAAACAAAGCTGCGACTGGACCCATCACTTGTACCCACTGTTGCCTTCAGCTGTTCTGGATCCTACTTTTAGTCCTACTGTTCAAGCTGCAGTGTGAGATTATTTGAGTCTTTCTTACTGACATCTTCTTATTCTCCCTCTGAAGTATGCGAAGTATGCGCAGGTACTTACAGCAGTCAGCATAGATTGATTATGGCTGTTTAGGGTGGGTATTTAGACAGATGTGATTTTTCAGAGTTGTCTGGCATGGCCATATAAAACTTCCTCGAGCATATTTGATGGGAGCAAATAAACATTATGTCTTTCCCTCTTTCTGATCCAGACCTCAGAGAGGTCCAGACAAATTTGACTTGCTGTTCAGATTCACTTTGGAAACCACTGTTTGACTAGTTGCGCCTTGGAGCTGCAGGCTCAGGTATGGAGGAGTTGTGTTTCCCTGCCTGCTCAGCATTGTTTGTTACAAGTATAAATAACAGGCTCTATTTGTGTGCAACAATAATAGGAAGATTTCTTAGCATTTTAAGATAAATGAAGATTTTACTAATAAGCTTGAGAGGTTTTTCCTATAATTTCTAACAAGAACTATGAAGCGCCTGTTTCTATACTGAGTGCTCTGCCAGTGCTTTGAAAACACAAAGTCAAAATCTGCGTCAGTCTAAATCTTAATATTGTAAAGCTCAGAACAGTGCCTCTCTAGCCCTAAAAGGGTAAATGGGCAGACATGTATGCCCTGAAGGCTCTTCTCTAGCAGGGCTTTGAATACCCTATTACTCTACCCAAAACTAACAACCTATATAGACCACAAAAGTTACTGATCTTCTGCTTTGCACTATTTGTTTTGGGGGGTGATGGGAGTACCAGAAGGTGAAGATTTCAAAGACAGCTATGGAATAAAATATGATAGCATACTTTAAAGATATTCAGTACTTTAGTGTTTCATGTTTGTGATGGGACATTTAGATGCCTTAATTTTTTTGCGAACTATAAAACTTGCTTTTTCACATGTATTTTTGTAGTATGGTGAAAAAAAAATACTTGTGAATGTAATTTTGTTGTGGCAAATATCCACAGAGGACTTGTGAAAAAAATGTTTGCTTAGCAGAAAAGGAAAATGTTTTCTTTAGAAAAAATGTTAATTTAAAAGGAAAGGCAAACAGTAGAAAAAATGCTAGATAAATTTACAAATATGTGTAGTAAAGTGTCCCTTTTTTCTCTATTTTTTCCTTGTAATGTTGTTATGACAAAATAAATGGCAAGTCTACTGACTTCTTTGGGGGAAAATGTGTTTTTGCAGAAATTACATTGCACAGCAATCCTGTGAGTTATATTTATTGGGTAATTAACATAGAGTTCCAGTTGATATAAATCATTGTGTCTGGTATATAAGTATTAGATTAATTCAGTTGTCAACAGAATAGGTGGAAGTATACTCATTGAATGATATACTGCAGATTGTGTTAAATATATGATTACAAAACTGAAAGTGTTGCAAAAGGCATATGAAGCATCTTTATTGGGCACTTGGTTTTCAAATGACCTTGTAAAACTAATTGCTTGTGAAAGAAGTGTTTTTCTGTCTTTGAAAGCTTGCTTAATATTATTTAGTTATTTTATCTCTTTAAAGACAAATTCAAAAGGAATTTGAAATATTTTATGTATTTCTTCCACCTTAATCTCTCTCTGAGGATAATAATTTAAAGATGGTGTTTGCAGGTAGTCTTTTAAATACTGTCACTGAAAATACACAGTGAAATAGGAACATAGCACTATTGCAGAGTTGCAAAATTCTCCTGCAAATAATAGCATTTGAATATTTGAATATTGAGCACCTTTCACATAATGCAATTCAGATTAAGGCTGGTTTACAAACATAAGCCTTAGTTAAACTCAGTCAAAGCACATGGGTGTGTGTAGTACCTCTTTTTTAAGCCAAAAGAAATTACATTTTTAAGTCTTCAGAGAATATGAAATGGGACGAGAAATCATCTGAAGTTTAATTTTAGGGCCAGAAGGGACTGCTATGAACATGTAACCTAAATTCTGCATGTGCATGGTCTAGACATTCATTCAGTAATTCTCGTATAAAGTCCTTAATTTCTGGCTGAGCTATAACATGGAATTTAAGAAGACAACCCAAGCTTGATTTTTAAAGACTTAAAAAGGCAAAGCATCCTCCAGGTCCTGAGGTATATTGCCATGGTGATTAGTCCTCCTCAGTATAAAATGTGCTCCATGTTGCGGCTTTGAATATGTTCAAGCTTCTGCTTCCAACAGCCAAAACTTGTTGTCCTTTTATTTCCTAAAGTGCTCCCTGCTGTCGGGAGCCATCTTTCTGCTGAGGTATTTGTAATCAACATCATTAGCTCAGCTCCTGAGCTTCAACTGAGAGAGAGGCCACTAGAGCTCGATGCCAAGAATTATGTAGCCTGTTCTGAACCCCTGACAGTGGGGATGTAACTGGTCTTCAATGCATATGGATGTGCTGTAGGAGCTGTCCCAGGCCACACTGCCACAGATCAGCACATGGCTCTGGGAGTTGTGATGGCAGACCCTCTCTAGGCAGCTATGGTTAGCGTATATGTGATGCTTTGTTCTAACAGAAGCAGCCAAAGTTCAAGAAATATGTGTGGGAGCTTTGTCCTTGAAATTTATAAGTACTACAAAGCAGAGTTCCTCTGCTACTAGTCCTACAGTGATAGCATTTAATTGCCTAGGGAAAGCCTTTTGAACGTTCAAGTTATGCTTTGCTGCTCAGGTTTGGGGGCTCCAGAGCACCTTCTGGGGAGCAGAGGAGCTGAGGCAGGTACTGGTGGCCTACAGCCAGGCGGGAGATGCCTGAGAGGGAGCTGGCACCATAGCACAGCCAGGGTACTTGGGAGAGAATCACAGAATCAGTTAGGTTGGAAAAGACCTTTAAGATCATCAAGTCCAAACGTTACCCCAGGACTGCCAAGTCCACCACTAAATTATGTCACTGGGGGCCTCATCCACACAGTTTTCAAACACTTCCACAGATGGTGATTCCACCACTTCCCTGGGCAGCCTGTTCCAATGCCTGAGCACCCTCTCTGGTGAAAAAATTTTTCCTAATATCCAATCTGAACCTCCCCTGGCACAGCTTGAGGCCATTACCTCTTGTCCTATCACTGATTACTTGGGAGAAGAGACCAGCAACCTCCTTGCTGAATATTTCTTTCAGGTAGTTATAGAAAGCTGGAAGTGGGGTGCTGTGGGTCTTCTCCAGTTCAGCAAATCCTGACAATGATGGGAAGAAGATGCACTGGGGAACCGTGCAGCCATGCATGTACCTGGAAAATGTCATTGATGTGGCTGAGGGGTCCATGTATAGCAGAGCTTTGATGTCTCTTCCCTTCGAAAACCAAGGGCAGTTTTCCATGCTCACACGTGAACATGGCAGAGGAGAGCTGCCCTTTAAAGAAAAAAGGGAACTTGTCACAAAAGCAGTTGGTGAGGTACAAATAATTTTTGTTTGGACATGACTGATATGATAAAAATGTAAACCTCAGACAACTGTGAGTGTTCTTGGGCTTTTAAAAGGGCCAGTTTCACAAAGCTGATAATGCTAATTAAGCTCTGAGGAAAAACTACTTTCATTGAGTATGCAGATTACATTAAAGTTTTAATTTCAAATATATTTTATGAAATGTTCAAGTATACTTCACTATTCACAGTCTGCTAGGAGGGGGGGAGAATCAAAGTTAAGAGGTAAATTTAAATTTCCACGTGCACATCAACAGGTCCAGTTTTATTTCTTTATTTTTCTATGTGTAGAGTCAGAGTCCTGGAGTAGTTACGTTGCAAACCACCTCCAGGGGTCATCTAGTTCATCGTGTGTGTGTGTGTGTACGTATACAACCACATGCATATATGGTTATGAAATGAAAAATGAGAATGTTGATATGAATTCAATATTAGGAAGTGTAGTGGGTTTAAAAGAGAAGTAAGAGGACACAAATGAGGACAAAACAATGCCCAGCAGAGGTAAGAATAAATCAGAATGTTTTCAAGGCACAATAGGATGAAAAGAACCCTCTTAACAAAGATACCTTTTTTTATTACAATGTGGAAAGAGTAATAAATTGCCAATAGTAGTAGAGAGAAGTGCTCAACTCAGGGAAACATTCAATAAATATTTACTTCTGAATTCAGGAAAAGCCAAACGATACTTGTATGTCATGAAACAGTGAGAAGGAGATGAAATATTTTCTCTTTCAAAAGGAATTGGGGAGAATTTTATACTGTACCTGATGACAATTTTCAGAGAGGAAACTAAGGAGTTGTTTCAGTCACTATTGCTGAGCTGGAGTAGGCTTGAAAACAGGGGTGTTTTGAGGACTCTTTCACCAATATTTCAAAGTGCCGAAGGGGTCCTTGCCTAAGAGATACTCGTTAACCACAGCAGGATAGTTTTCCGAGCAGTGCATGGGCTAGAGCAGTGCTTAGTTGAGGACACGGCTGTGGCCAGGAAGGCAGCCTGACAGGTTACACGTCTAGAACATCTTCATGGCTTTTGATCTAGGAGACAACACATCTTCATGCCTTTTGATCTAGGAGACAACGTGTAAGCTAAACAGATCAGTAATCGCTTAAGCAGGGTTTTTAATTTACAGATTTTGATCTTATCACTCATTCCTGATCTCTTAGTAGACTTCTAACAGTTTCCCTTTTGTGGGGAAATGGGAATAGGAGTGTCAGTTCCTGTTAGCTACAGTTTTCAAACTCATTTTGGTGACCTCTAAAACCTTTTATAAGACAGTTTCACCATGACAAAGCTTCTTATTCTACAGCCATGAACAACATCTTTTCCTTTCTCTTATTCTTGCCATTGCCATGACTTGATATTGTGGTATTAAAAGCACTGTGGGAGTTCAAGCAAGCCTAAGCAACCAGGAAAAAACAGATCACTCTGAAGGCTGGCCTTTCTCTGCAGTATTCACCCTTTCATCTGTTGTATGGCCTGAGAACTTTATTTGGATTAAGACTGTATTTTCTCTCAGACCATTGACAGAAGTGTTGAATGGTGTCTGGCTGAGGATAGCTATCTGAGCATCTCATTGAAAATGCTCTCATAGAAATAACAATCCCTGACTTACAGTTACCATTGATTTAGAAGTGTCACAGATACCTGTTGTTATATTTTTTTAATAATTCTAATTTAATTGCTTTGTGAAAGTCTGTTTGCCACCAGTTTCCCTTCAAAGAGAAACAGTAATCTTACTGGAGAATAGTATCAACTTTGCTGTCTGTCATAAAACTGTTGGTTCACAATAGTAAAAATAAATAAACAAAGATGGCAGCATACTCATTTTCTTGCCTGTCTGCTGTTGTGTGATGTTACCTAGAATTAATATCAGCCTAACTTGAATTGTTAGGGTTGTATGATGTGGCACTATTTATATGGGGAGCTGCACCTATTACACCGTGTTTCCTGATTAGCTTGCCTCGTCCTTAATTTTTATTCTGCCAGAGAGAAACAGATTCATCAGCAGGGTTCAACCAGCCTCTGCAAATTGAGCTGTTCGTCCATGGTCAGAGGCCACTGTGAATTTTCTCAGAATTAGAATGGGTTATATGAAACAACAGCAAAACTTACTCAACCAGCTGGAAACCAAACTGGCTCAGCTTTGCACATCACTGACGTATCAGACAGCAACTGTTGAGGGAGCTAGTAGGCGATGCACAGTGCTCAAGGGGATGGGGGGACAACCAAAGTCTTGCCATCAAGTTAGTTCAGAAGTTGAAATTCAGTATTTCCTGCAGAATTCTTTTAGCATGACCAGGAAAGTGACAATGGAGCTACCATCAGTTGAAATGAGAAGAAAGGTGCAACAGTAGACTGTTGAAGAAGTGCACATATTAAGACACAGGATGACGTAATATATTACTCAGGTACATCTAGAAAATATAGGGCAGCAGGGGCACCTCCCCAGGCAGCAAGGAGAGAGACAGAAAAATCATCCAGCCTTTCCCTGCAACCAAGTGAATAAATCTTCCCAGGAAGGTAATATATCCTATAAATTTTATGAGAAATGGTTTTCAGCTACTTCCAACAAATGTTAACAACCTGTCTAATTTTTTTTGTGACCTGGAGACTTAATAGTTGGGTGCTATATGGATTTCACAACTTAATTTTCATGTTTACATTTGAATAAGCTTGGATTTCTAGCTAGTGGGCAAATGCAACCTTTTCAAGTCTTCTTGAAACCAGCCCTCAGCAAAGGCTGGAAAATGAAGTATATAGTCCTTACAAACATAGATCAAACTAGCCAGAGACAGCCTCACCAAGTTCCTGTGCCATAAGCACAACACAGGCACTTTCTCCTCAGATATTAGACTGTACTCTGTTGCTTCTTTTGTTGCTTAAAAAGAAAACAATAGCTCTGCAGTGCTGAGGTTTGCAATAATGAGATTTTGAATGTCTCAGCTCTTAGAAGTGATCAGACAAGATGGTCAGTAATGGCCAACAGAAACTTTGGGAACATAGAAATCAAATACTATGTGCAGGGAACTTTAATTTATAGCTGCAAACAACATTTCATTACTTTGATTCTAATATGGAGAGCCTTCCTAAACACTTTTATGAGCTTAAAACTGGCAATAGTTGATAATGCTGCTATTTTAATTTACCACTGTCTTTCTTGATGAAATCTACTGCCTATGGCAGGGAGATTGGAACTTAATCTTAAAGTCCTTTCCAACCCTGACTATTCTATGATTTTATGATTTCTCACCAGTCTCATAGCTGCAGGAAACATGTACTCTTATTTCTGGAAATTGGAGAATGTCTGGAATTGGGGAATTGGGAAAATGGATTTTCTGATTGACTCCTGTCCTGGTAGATACCAGTGGTATTACATATCTCCAGGGCTGGAATATCGCAAAAAGCACTGCCCTTGAGAAGGGAGGCGAAAAGAGTTGCTTAAGTTTTAAGTTTGGAAGAACTTCTTACTGTGAACAACTGCAAAGAGAGTAAGTTTAATTAGGACCTTTTATTTTTATTATTTTTTAATAGCTACTTACCTGCACAAGTCCTTTATATGCCTAGTTTTTTTCTCTTCTAGGCCACATCTGAGTTGAACATAGTCTGACAGGGTTCTTTGTGCTTCTGTCTTGCAAATCTAAAGAACCAGCGTGTTGTCCCTTTAAATGAAGACTGGCCTTTGCTTCTCTGGCTTTCTTCCTTTAGCTTTGATGGTAAATAAATGAACTCCTTGGGCTCTTTCTAGAGCAATCAGAGACTTGTGATGTCAGAAAGGGTCTCGGAAAAGAATAAGGCTGTGAAATGAGTGTTCTCCATTATACAACTGTCTTCCTCTAAGCAGTAATTATGATTCTCCTAAAAAAATAAAAAATAAAAAATACAAAAGCCAGCTGAAATGATGAACCAGACCAGCTCTTCCCTCGGTTCCGCATAACAAAAATGTGACCATTAGCCTCATTTAAACCCCACTCTCCCCAGCCTTCTGTATCAATTTAGCTTAGCGTACCATACAGAACAGAGAGATGAGTCTTAAGTGAATATTTAGATATTATACAAGAATAAACCTGTCAGAAAAATAAGTTAATTGTAAATGCCTCCCATGTACACAAGTTATAATTTAGAGGGGTTGTATGTAAGTGGCATAACAGTAAAAAGAAAGACACTGAGCTTGAATTAGCATTTTAATTTCTATTTTAAAAATGGAACACTATTATTCAAAAGCTTTTGTTCTCTCCTTTGTTATAACTGTTCACTCTGGCTTTTTGGGAAAAAAAAATGTTTAGTTGTGTGAGACAGGAAGTTCTTTAACCGCTGCTTTTAGGAGACTTCTAGTAAAGATGTTTAAAACTATCCATTCGATAAGCAGACTATTCTGGGAAATTTTAATGGCAAGAAAAACTATGTAAGAGCTGCCCAGGCACCTGGGAAGATAAGAAGTGTCATCTGTGAGTCAGAGGAAGGGAAAACCTGCCAGAATCTGTTCAGTTCCCAGCAACATCACTACCTTGCTGTATGGCACCCTCTAGCTTGATCAAGACTAGAATAATCCATTAAGATTTCTAATCGATCATTCCTAGCCAGTGCTGCTGCTGCAATTGCTAATGTAGAAAATTCAGAGGCATGTTCCAGGTCACAGATGGCTGTTCCTGGTCGTTGTTAGCTCAGTCAAAGACCCATCTTATGTTATGAGTTGCAGCATGTCTGAAAATCCTAGTCTGCACAGGCCATCTGCTATTCATTTTACTTATCTATAAATAGGCTAAATAATGCAGCTGACATCTTGAGAGGGAAATGTATACTTTTAAGGGAGCAAAGTTTACATGTGGGAGGCACAGCTCTTCCCATGTATGTATTTGATAAGAAATGGCGAGTGTTTGCAGTGGTGGGTTTCTGTAGATGCTGCAGTTCTTCCAGGAAAGATAAGTTCAACTAATGGAAATACATGAGAAGGTTAAATACAACCATGAAGTCCCTGATCAATATCTTCCCTTTTGTCCAGAGCAGCATGCATCAGGGAGGCTCAGGAGGCAAACGTTTTATTTTCACTTAGTCACTATTTACAGAATTGAGTGTCTGTGTGCTAGTTCCTGGGAAGGTGATGGGTGTAGCTCAAAAAATGGAGCAGCCATGAGAAAAAGGCCAGAGGGGATTGTCAGAGAAATTTGGTATTTAGTTAAGCAATTAACTTTCACTAAACAATAAAAGAACATTTGTAAAACCATTCTGTGGATTTGTAACATAAAGCTGTTGGGTTTTACCAGCCAGAATTTAAAGACAGGGCTTTGAATGTTAACTCAGCCTCCAAACAGCACTAAAATTCAAAATGTGTGTGAAGAAAAAGGCAGATTTTAATGTGTTTTCCATATCTTCCAGAAGCTTCTTCTAACAGGTTTCTTTCTCTCCGTATGGTTAGCTTAACCATAGCCTAATCAAGCTTTAACCAAGTGTAATGAAATTATGGCTAAATCAAATGTTTGAAATCTCTCCTACATGCCAGCTGAGGTTTATAGTATCCTACTGATCATGCTCCTGTGCACGTATCTACACTGACCCCCAGCCAGAGGACCCCCTTGTACTCATATCCCTCACTGTCTTTATAACTAAAGTAACTAGGAAGTTGTGTGCAGAATACAAATCTTACCATGGTACTGGGAAATTTTATTGGTCCATCTCCTTTATGGGAAAAGGATGCTAGGTGAGCAGATACTAAATTTCAGGACAAGTGATATGCTTTTTGTTGAATACAATAGAAATGCAGTAAAACCAGAAAGCACAGCAATAAACACTGGGAATAATGATAGTTTAAAATCAAATTACTATTGTTCAACCAACATCTAAAAGCTATGGAGTGCTGCTATGTCATCTATTAAGATGGGCTGTATCTATTTACTGTGCTGTAAACTTGCTTAAATGTTTTGTGTTGTGTTGTTTTTTTTTTTTTTTAATACAGCTTTATATTAAATCATGGGAAAAACTTAAGGATGCAAAATATAGACATTTATTTTGGCCTGGAAGAGTAAAAAAAGAGTAAATAATCATATAAAACCTCAGCCTGTAACATGTTTTAATGCCTATTGTATTAAGGATCCTGTCCTTTGACACAGCATAATTAAACACTGAACAAATGACAGACTGACTCCCACCCCTTCTGCCTTCTGGGATGGGAGGCAGTTGCTCTCTCATCTCCCACCATCCCAGTTCCCTCTGCTGACCACCATCTTTCTTTCAAAACCCCACATCCCCTTCCCAACCGCCTGTTCTCACCTGGCCTTTCTGTGACCTCCCATCCATCAACATCTCTGACACCTTAGTCACAGCACCATCTTCCCTCTCACTGCTCTCCTTAATTTGCTTTTCATTTCATCCCAGGCGGTGGCTGGCGTCTTTTCTCAATTAACAAGTGATAGGACAAGAGATAACAGCCTCAAGCTGTGCTAGGGTTGTCAAGTATTGGAACAGACTGCCCAGGGAAGTGGTGGAGTTACCACACCTGGTAACATTCAAAACTATGTATATGAGGCCCTTAGTTATGTGGTTTAGCGGTGGCCTTGGCAGTCTTGGGGTAATGGTTGGACTCAATGATCTTAAAGGTCTTTTCCAACCTAGTTGATTCTATGGTTCTATGATTTCTACCCAGTCTGTCTTTAACCCTGGGTTACCATTTTCCCCCCTCAGCACTGTGTGTTTAAAGCAACTAGCTCTGTCTCATCCCTGGCATAGATATCAGCCACATTCCTCCACAGAATAAATCTCAGGACCACCCAAGGACCCATTTTAGAAAATATTTTCTTGCTTTTCTGCTTTCTTCTGTCACAGGTTGTATTCTGCACACTGTGGTCATATGTCTGCTGCCTTTCTTCAAAGCAGACACCGGTTCCTTCTGTCCTCGAAAAACTCTCTTCCCTCCCCACAAATAGTCCTGGTCTGAGTCATTTTTGTCTATGATACCCTGATGGCTGCCTCACCTTTCCCCTGTTATTTTGTTCAAGCACATCATTTTTCTGCATTCTTCTCTGTAAATTTTTCTCCCTGAAGTTTCTAATGAGCTGGACAAATAACCAGAACTAAGCTTTGTACCTGCCATCAGTTGCTTCACTGTGGTAGCTTACACTCACTTCAACGCATTGCCTTTGCTTAAAGAAGTGTATTTTCAGACTATGGCCTTCTTTTTTTTCCCTCCTCCTCTTTCCTCCCTCCAATTCCTCTTCTACTGGTTCTCTCCATAGTATTCAGTCAATTGTCTGTCTGTCCCTCTGCCTTCTGCCAGCTGTGTGTGTGGATTATATTTTGATGGACTCAGGATCAAACTCTTGGTTGCACAGTATGCTTCCTTGCAGCTCAATTTGCTTTCTTGCTCACCAAGCATCCTTCATCTTGCCTGAATTTTCTTTCTTTTATAGTGTCTTTCCTCTGCTGTTCTCCAGTGCTTTCAGCTGATGCTCCTTCTTGAAATGACAGCAGCAGACGGCACATATATATGAGTGACCAGTAAAGGTTTGTGAATGGGCTTCTTGTAGGATTCCCTGGGTATCTTTGTGCCCATCACCATCAGTATCGGTTTATTCAGACTCATTGTGGGTCTGGGCTTCTCTTTGTTATTATTATTTCTTAAGCACAACCCCTTCACAAACCTGATTTCAGGAAGCACAATGAAGCTCCCTTTTTCTCTTCTGCTAGTGTTCTATCTGCAACTCAGCATCATTACCACCACCTCTGTGGCTTGCACATTTAGGGTACATTTAAATCCTGGTAATTACAGGATTAAAAAACATTTACCCTGACTGGCCTTTTGGCCCTCTGCAACAGAAGAAACAAGATCTATGTGTTACCTCTTGTTTTGCTTATTGTAATCTATGCTGACACCCCCGCCTCCTACTTCAAGCCCTGTGAAAGGCAGCCATCAAATTCTCTTTTTTTGCATGTCATGATGACCTTATTACCTTCCTGTCTGAATCCTTCTGCTGACACCTTTGGCAGCCTCTAGTTTAAATTTCTTGTTCTTTTGTCTTCAGGCCTCCCATAACTCTTCCCCTACGAAGTGGGTTTCCTTTCCTTTTATCCTGCTCCTGCCTCTTTCTACTCAGACACTGCTGCTACTCACACTTTTCTTTCTCAGCCTAGGTTGCCAAGGCTTGACTTTGTTGTTGTTGATTATATCCATTCCTAAGAAGCCTCTCTGCCTTTTTTTGCACAAAGGAAGAAAGACTTCTTTTGTTTCTGTGCTTCCTCCCATGCCCTGACTAAATGCACCTCATAGGCTTCCCCTGGTCGCCTTGTCCATCACTCATCTGCCACTGCTTGGCAGCTCCTTATGGTCAAGGTGTGCTGGGAACCTTGGGGAGAGGAGTCTCTTTTCCTCTGCACTTTGAGGTCTCTAAGAGGCACTTGGACAACGTAAAAGGAGTTTTAATAATTAATCATGGAAATTCAGGCAGACAGGTAGGTGCCAGAGGTTATTTTGTTTTCAGAGTATTTGGTCATCCCTAGGATGAAGCTGATTTCCCCGCTGTCTGCACTGAGTTCTGTTCCAGGACGCCACTGCCATGTCTGAGTGGTATTTCCCGAGCTGGAGCCTTTTATTTCAAAGATAAATGACTTCCCATAGGCTTTGAAATATGCTGATTGTGTTGTATGTTTTAAAGTTCTATTTGTATTGACAAACCAGTCATGGATGATCAGTATATTGAGCTAAAAATAAATTATTATTTTTATATTCTTTTATTATGCTTTTTCATTGTCCTATCCCTAGGTACGCAGTGTCTTAACACCTTCAGGTAGTTTCTAATATATTTGGTCTTCTTTGAATGAGTGAGTGAAAATCAGAGATTTTCCTGGAGGTTCTGTATTGTCCCTCTTAATTAAGGGTCTGCATTAGTCACCTGCAATTTCAGTGTTTTGTTGGTAACTTTTTCTGCCAGAGATGTCAAATAAGGATATATTGAGTTTATTTTCTGCTTTGTATCTGCAAATCCTGTAGCTTGTGACTTGCAGAAGAGACGGCAGGGCTGGTGTAAGGTGGGCAGTGGGTGCCCATGTTTTGACACACTTGGCAGAGCCAGAGAATCGGCTGTGGCCATATGCAAGGAGCATGGGCAGTGTGTCTATGCACTGGATAGAGAAATCCCCTGTTTATTTTAGTCTGCTATAGCATCTGAGTGGTGGACACAAAACCTGGTCAGATCTTGGCTTTCAGACATGGCATCATGCTTGCAGTCTACGGGAGAGCATTATCTGAGTTCACTGCGGCAGCTGAATCTTTGAAATTGTTAATATTTTGCATTTCTAATATTATGTTATCATGTTCATGCTTTGTCAAATGCAAATTCACTCCTATGCTTAGTTTTTATCTGTATTGAAAGGCCTGATTTAAAGGACTTAAATGATAGCTTTCATAGGACTATGTTGAAAACTGATTGCATTTTACAGTGATAATGGACTTTTTCTGAGATGAGATGACATACCCTAACTATTCTATGATTCTATGACATAAAGTATTTCCTGTTGACATGCTACTGTTCTTTCTGATTTATGTACATTTTTATTGGTAGTTTTGTGCTTTGCCAAAGGGCTTAAACAGAGCCAATATTAACATTGCATGGATGTGATCCAGTTTTGTACAGCTAAAAATTCCACTCCTTCAAAAGGAGTTCCTTGATGAAATTATCATTAAGTCACTGGCATAAGTGAGGCTTTTTACTTAGGTTTTCTACAAGCCTTTTTTTTTCCACTTGTTGGAAGTAATGTTTACAAGAATCTACTATTCCCGAATTCCCTGTACCTCTTGGAAAAATATTTTTCTGCCAATGACTTTAGATTTTTAAGGTAGCAATCGTGCTCAGCCACTTCATGGTAATCTTTTGTATTGTTTCTCTCCCTATTTATTGACAGTGATAATTTCTCACTGGCATTTCTTCCCCCTTCACAGCCACAGTATATTTATAAGAGCCCCTTTGTTCTCTGTAATCACTTTAGCTAGCATTAAATCGTTCTTTTCTGCTGCCCTTATCTTTGCTCTGCAAGTCTTAACCAACTGTAGTCTTCTTTCATTTTCCCCTCCTTCTCCACTTCCTTTCATGCTCAGATCTTAAAGCGGTTCCTTCGGAAACTGTACCAGTTACTTCACGTCCCTCTTTTCTGAAACGATGGTTTTCTGCTCCTTGACTCAGGTTTGCATTCAAAATTATCCAGCCTCCTTCCTTGCTCCTGGATTTGAGTGTTCCTTGCTTCCTAGTGACTTACCATAACACTTGCTATTTGAAAACTGTTTTTCATCTGCAAAGTCCTTTGTAAAAATTAATTAATGAATAGTAAAGCATTCTCAGAAGGCATATCCTGAGCGCTTTGTGCACCTGCTCCCTCCTCTGAAGAGGTGAAGTAGCTCATGAATATTGCCCTCCATGCTTTTTTTTGTCAGGTAGTAATGTCCTTAATCCTCAGGGAAACGCTAGGTCTAACCTGCATTTGGGGTGAGATGTTGAAGAGAAAATTGAGAGAAACTCAGTCTCTTTCAGGAGAAGATGTCCCTTAGAAGCTCAGTTTCAAAGTTGCTTTTGGAGCCAGAAATAAGTGCAGATAACAAAATAAGAGATAAACACTCAAATAATTTACCTGCTTCTGTAGTTATTGATTGAGCTTTGAAGCAAATGTCTTATGCATTGATTATTTGCTTTTTAATGATCTTATCAAGAATGCCTTTTAGAGATGAAGAAATGCTTTTGAATGAGGATATGAATGGGCACAAATAGATCCTCTCCAGTATGAATACCTGCAATTCAGACAGGATGAATTGCTGTTCAGAATTGTGCAGTTTCTCTATCAGTTGCTACAGCCGGGAGCAGCCAAGAATACCAATAAAAAGTCAGACTTTCTGGGAGCAAGTCAGTGGAACTCTGTGTGTGGTTAACTCCCCAACCCTCTCTTCCCTTCAGAGGCTCTGAGCAGCAGAAGGGTCTTCTGCATCTCCTTCTGTGCTGGTTTTATTTTGGGCATTCTGAAGAGAGAAAGACTTAAAGTACAACAATCGCTGGTGGCTTTGTAGTAGTGAAGGTAATATCACTTGTTCACATGAAAGCCTGAAGAGATTTCGTTGGGTTTTGTTTTTCTTTCTCACTGTAGATTTGATATTTCTCAACAGCATAGGTTTTGGCTGGAAAATTATTAGTAACTGAATTAAAATCTTCCCGCCAACAGGCCACTATTCTGAAGAAAGCTTCTATCTCCCTAGAGAGGACAGACAGCTGAAGCAGCAGGTTTCATCTGACTCTCAGGGAGGAATGAGAGAGAGAGAAGCTCTCAGTTGAGGGTGTCTCTCTGAAAGCTGGCATCTGAGCTCAGAAATGGACACCTGGTGCAAAGTGAATCTCCTAGTTGTCCCTGCTTGCTATGCTGTGATTTACATCATGGGGTGGTTTTGGTGAATATGCACTGCATTCATTTCAGAGAAAATTAAAATGAAGCATGCAGTTAAAGGCTGAACCTACTATGCTTCAGTGCTAATGGGAATTCAGTACCTGGAGCCAGCCTGGATCTAGTCTGAAATGGTGCCACTAGGGAATATGTGGTGGAGCAGCAGGTTCTCAAGACCAAAAGTGGTTCTTTGCAGATCTTCTTGTTGTGCCACTCTGGAAGACTGAAATTTAGAGCAGTCTTATCTAATAAAAAGGAACTGGGTACTAGCCATGATTTCTAGTTTTCTGAACTTGTAAAAGGCTATTGTGTTTCAGTGTGCTTCACCATCTGTCTTTGCCGTGTCTTGTGGTTTTGTTTTTGGAACAGCAGGTTTAAGATGAAGAAAATTGAAGAAAGGTTCAACATCACAGACTTGGAAATAGCGCCATGTGTAGATATGGCAGTATTGTCGAGTGGTATCAGGACAGTCTCTAGCCTGCAGGTTTATGGATGTTGTCTCATTTTGGTTGAGGGTAGTAGTACTTTCTCTGCAATTTTTGGCCTGGAATGGATAGTTAAACTCCTGGCGGGAGAGGCAGGGAATTTTGTGTAGGAAGTGCTCTTTGAGACTTAGAATGATTATTGCATCTTCTGTGCGAGATAAGTTGATTTTTCAGCATGAAGTATTTCCACCATTACTGGGTGCAATTATTTTTAACCGGCTCTTCCTTTCAGCGAGTTTTTCACTGGCTCTAACATATTACAGGACCTCTTGAGTGTTTTTTCCATGATCCATCGCTGAAGCTTACCTGCTGTTAGATATTGAAAATTATGACAAGTACCTTGCACACAGGGTGCTTGTTTTGGTAGAGGTTGTAACAACATCCCTGCTTTCTACTTAGCAGCAAATTCAGGTATTCTAGGATTACAGTGGATGCCTGCTATTTTAAAATACTTGGTGCCGTCTCAAGGTGCCTACCTACATCTAAGGTAGTACACCAAAAGGGCGCAGTACTACTAACAATCCCATGCTTTATCTTTCAAGCCCACACAGGTTTCTCATATACCCTATAAGTACCTAATGTGGTGCTAGAAGCCAGTGGTTAGGCAGCTAAAGCTTCAGTCCATCATACTGTCCTGGAAGCTGGTGCTCAAAAGTACCTCCAGAATATCTCAGCCATGCCGGGTAACACTGGGATTTACAAGATGAGCATCAAGGTGTTTATTACAGGACAAAAGGAAAGAGTGATTTTTTCCTCATATTCCATTCCATATTAGATGAAACATTTGGCAAAAGTGTTGTGTGAATCACCAGGGGCATGCTGTTTATCCTTGAATTGCCCAGGAATTGCAGTTTGGTCTCTTTCTAGCTATGGCCATTCATTGAATGTAGAAAATGCACAGCTTGGTAGCAGTGTGATATCCTCTGTATGTACTACTGGTCTGTACAGCATATCAACGCTTTAGGCAAAATTAAGTTTATGGTATCATAATAAGCTACAGTGTTTCTTTGCTAAAAGAGCAGATGGTGCTTTCTCGAGGGAAGCCAAGCAGTAACTTCACCCACTCTCAGAAACTCTCTGCCTTTGTCCCTCTGTCTCGTAGCTCTGTTCCAATCAATTGGAAGGTCAGAGTTTAGTCTGTGAATTAAGAAGTTTTCTTCCTGGGACTGAGAGGGAAGGAATGTCAAAGACAGCAGCAGACGGAACATCTATCTAAGGAAACTCTCGGCATGCCCGGTTTAGTTAGCTCCTTCATGACACCATCCTCTAATACTTTGTGGGGTCATCAATGGGAGGTATATTGGTGACTGCAGAGTATAACTGTGCAAATGTACCTGAGTATGACTCCCCTGGTTGAATTAGGTGTAGTGAAGATTTAAAATTCATATGCTCTTCTCTGGCAGTTGCAAATCAAACCCCTTTTGCATCAATCACAATGGAAGTCTTGAAAAAGAACATTTTGCAGAAAGTACTGATTTGGATCATTATGGGCCTTTTATAGTTTGATTTTGAAAGTGAACGGAAGCTAGCTTAATTTTAGTGGAATACCACTGGGTTTTGATTATATTTGCTAGAAATGAGGTGGGGGTCCAGATTTGCACTAGAAAGTTCCACAGGTTTTGCTTGCAATTAATTACACCTAAAAGTTACTTTGAATTTTTTTCAAAGCAACTTCCCAGACACTGTTTAAAGGGAGAGATGGGGTGGAGAGAAATAGCGACTTCTCTAATAAAGGCTTCTCCATCTCACTTATTTTGAGTGGTGGTTTTCAGATTTTTCTGTCTGTCTCAGACCCCAAGAATGCCACAATTTGATCCCTATATTTCTGCACAACCAAGAAATTAGGGAAGAGAATGCCTTAGTACGCACAGTTCACATTCAGCATCAGAAGTAATATCGTACGTATCAGCCTGCTGACTCAAGGCTCTTCTTTCTTTCTCTGTATTCCTCTCCATGTGTACCTCTGAAAGTTAGCTTTGCCCTTTACAAAGTCTTTTTTTCGTGGTGTCCAGTTCATCAGCTACTAGGAATATGCAGGATAGCTAACGTTTCTTCTGCTTTACAAGTGGGAGGCAGAGCATACCAACTAACAAGGGCACAGTACCAGAAAATGAGGCAAATTAAAAAGTAATAAGAGAAAAAAAAATTATAGCCTTTACAAAATAATCTTATGCAAAAATGATAGAGAAAGAAAAGAAAGGAAGAGGAAATAAAACAAGATGGACCCCTAAAGAAAGGAATTATGCAGATACATATCTTGATTTTCAAGTGTTATTAATTTTTTAAATTAAATTGGAGCTTGTAAAATATGTGAGATTTACAATTCTCTCATGAACAGCATGATCAAAGGACAGAAATTTTTTCCCCACTTTATACTCTCAATAGAGCTCAGCAATAACGTATTTTCGCAATTTAAAAGCTTTCTTATGTCTTATCTCAAAGATCAACTGTGGTCAGCTGGAAAAAAAAAAGAAAGAAAGCTCAAATTAAGGATGAAGTGACATGTATTTCCTTAAATTTTCTTGAGACTGCTGCTTGCCAATACTATTTCTCATGCTAACGATATTATATTTCTGAAATAAAACATTTTCCTGCTGCAGTGATATTAGTAATATCATCTGATGCCATATCAAGATAGCTAAAGACTGTTAGTTTTTCACCAGGATTTTAAAATACATTATTGGATTGAAAAAAGGAAGAAAATAAATCAAAACTAATTGGGGTATCTCAAAGTTAAAACCATCTTCTTGCAAAGCTTTTTTTAACAGAAAGAAAGGGACAATGTTGTCAAGTATATTTACATCATGACGCATACCCTTACTAACATAAATGGTGAAAACTTATTTCTGACATTGATTCAGCAGTCTTAACCCACATTAGAAAATCACCAGAGATGGAGTTTATCTTTTAAATACATCTGTATTTTGCACTGAAGTCCATAAGACCATTTATCTGTATGTGCTGAGCCTGGAACAGCCTGAGGATTGAATCTTAATTTTTGGTAGTGAGCTGTGGGACTCTTGAGAGGCAGAAAGTGCCCTTAATCCAGATAAAGGAATTTGAAAACTCTGAAAAAAAATAATAAAAAAAAAAAGAAAAGATAAAAAGAAGTGTTCATGCTTTCCGGAAAAGTAATCATTTGACTTTTATTGTTATTCCCGGCTGTAAGCAGGTGTTCTTTGAAGGTGGCCCAGGCAGAATGCAGCTTGTGATCTGCAGTTCCCAGCTTTGACCAGGAGCTGAATCATAGATTCATAGAATAGTTAGGGTTGGAAAGGACCTCAAGATCATCTAGTTCCAACCCCCCTGCCTTGGGCAGGGACACCTCCCACTAAACCATGTCACCCAAGTCTACATCCAGCCTGGCCTTGAACACCACCAGGGATGGAGCATTCACCACTTCCCTGGGCAACCCATTCCAGTGCCTCACCACCCGCACAGTAAAGAATTTCTTCCTTATATCCAGTCTAAACTTCCCCTGTTTAAGTTTGAACCCGTTACCCCTTTGTCCTATCACTACAGTCCCTCATGAAGAGTCCCTCCCCAGCATCCCTATAGGCCCCCTTCAGATACTGGAA
>JASSUY010032571.1:0-19545 GCA_032466535.1 Forpus xanthops | reverse complement strand
GCACCAGCCCACCTTGCAAGCGTGTCAAGGTCCCTCTGGATGGCATTCCTTCCCTCCAGTGTATCAACTGAACCACACAACTTGGTGTCATCAGCAAACTTGCTGAGGGTGCACTCAATCCTACTGTTCATGTCACACAAAAATGAATTGAGTGGGTTGTTTTTGGTTTTGTTCTAAAGATGTGAGTCCAGAAAGATGTATATTAAAGTATTTCTGCTAAGGAGTGCTAGTCTGAAATATGGAATGTGAAAATCTGAATGGGATCATTATGCATTTCCAGTAGGACCTCTACTTGAAATCTTTTCCATGTGCCTTAAAGTGATTGAGCAGTACACAAAGGTCAGATGGTGGCAGTGACAGGCTTCCACGCTCTGTCCCCACGAGCACCAAATGTGGTGGGTCAAAAGGGACTCTGGAGATGCTTCTTAATCCTGGAAGATCTTCTGAAATGCTTTATCTGCATGGGATGCAGCATCCTAATTTACATGGAAGGCTGTTTCGCTGGGATCCCCTAAGGCTTAAGAGAACAGCATGAAAGATTTGTCTGTGGTGATGATCTGATCAGTGGTACTAAGGCTTTCAAGCACGCGCATGTTTGCTGGAGTGAGCAAGAGGGACTCTTCATGAGGGTCTGTAGTGAGAGGACAAGGGGTAACGGGTTCACACTTAAACGTGGGAAGTTTAGATTAGATATGAGGAGGAAGTTCTTTACTGTGAGGGTGGTGAAGCACTGGAATGGGTTGCCCAGGGAAGTTGTGAATGCTCCATCACTGGCAATGTTCAAGGCCGGGTTGGACATAGTCTTGGGTAACATTGTTTAGTGGGAGGTGTCCCTGCCCATAGCAGGGGGGTTGGAACTAGATGATCTTAAGGTCCTTTCCAACCCTAACTATTCTATGATTTGCTCTCTAGGCTGCACTTGATAGGAACAGCATTAGCAGGTCTCCTTGCAGCCTGAGAGAACCTCTTTGCTGTCTTTGTCTTCTAAATCTTGATGCTGTGTGAGCATAAAAATCATTTGATCTTTTATCCCATTTTTTTAGGCATCAAAGCTAAACTGACTGGTCTGTAATTTTGTTTCTCTCCCTTTATGCTATTTTGAAAGTAGAAGTAGCCCTGACATTTGCTCTTTTCAAGGAGTGGCTCACCATCCTTTGTGTATTTTCAAAGGCCAAGGTTGTTAAAAGAGACTGTTTCAGCCCATTACCTACATATACCTGAATGAATTTCATCTGGCCCAGCCACGTGGAAAATATCTACTCTTTGTAAGCACTTTCTAACATGTTCTTTCTCTATTCTGTCTTGAGTTTTTAGCTATTTGCTTCTGATATTAGCTGCCAGTTGAATGCAGCAAGGTAAAGGTAGTGCGTGCTGTGGCAAAAAAAAAGACATTAAATACTTCAGCTTTTATGGCATCATTTGTCAATAGCTTTTCTACTCCACTGAGCAGTACAGCAACATTTTGCCTTGGTTTTTTTTTCTTATTATAAATGGACTTGTAGAACCTTTTCTTGCTACTTCTGCTAGCTTACAGTAATTTTTTTTTCTTTAATCTCACTTCTCAGTGTTTGTTATTCTTTTACACTCACATGGTAATGTGACTGTGTATATATGTGTCCTCCTTGAGTCTGAGATCACTGAGCAGCTTAGGACTTAGCCAGTAAATTCCTAGGTTTTTTTTCTACATTGGGATAGTTTTCACTTGCATCATTTCTCTTAAGAAAGCCCTTATTCCCCATACCTTATTTTCTCCTTTGTCTTGCAGCTGTTGGTCTTTTTGTACTGTTAAGCCTCAGAAATTTTGAAGTGCCTTTTCTTTAAAGTCCTTTGTATTTATTATGTTGTCTTCACCCTGAAGAGTTAATTGTCACCTTCATGCAAGTTGTCTTTCGCCTTCTTTATCTTGGGGACTCTAAGTGCTTGGACATCCTGCACCCAAACCATCATCTGTGCTACTACCAGTAACACATTCTGAGGTTTCTGGACAACCTGTGCTCTGCAATACATTTTCTATAACGTATCTGAGTATTTGCAGTACTTCATTACATCCTGTGCTTTGGTTGATTATTCCAGTTCAAGTTTAAAACACCCAAACTGTCTATTTTCATCAGTGTCTAATGGACCTGTGCTGTGGTAGTGACCTCTGCTTCGCTTTCTAACATGATCTGTATTTCCATAGCCTTCTTCCTCAGTAAATGGTATCATGGGTATTAATAATCCAGTCTTGTGAATTATTTACTGAGCCTCTCTTACTGAAGCTCAATTATATTATAGTTTCAATACAGGCCTAATTCCTTTCAGCTCCTTTTGTGTGTCCTTCACAGTTCTTGTAGGGATATCTATAAGATGCCACAGATCAATCCGACTTTTCATTACGTTTCCTTCCCATGAGATTATCATGGCCAGTGCTGTCTTCCACAGATATTCATACACCATGTTCAACCTGGAGGTGAGCAAAGTTGAAATTCCTCTTTTTTTGAGGAAGGAATCTTGTTGTAGTGTTCCATGTGTCTTTGGAGGGAAATGTGTGAAAAGGAGAGGCAGCAAGGTGAGATAGAGGGGTCTTGATGTATTTTTAAAATCCTTCGTTGGTGTATGTGTTACCATAACAATACCACACTCTAAAACGGATCCTGTATTTTCCTGTGGTCTCTGAATGTTTGAGTAGGCAGACAGTCAGAATGAATTATCTCAAGAATATTAAGATCATAAATTTGTGATTTCCCTCTTCTCTATGTAAATCACAGGATTCAATGCGGAGTGTGGGTCTAAGGCGATAAAGTCTCCATCTTCCATTTTCTAAATTGGAAAGCTGTGTTTGTAAATAATGACCATTCAAACTAATTAGATCCTTCAGCTGCTTTATGTGCCAGTGCTCTGATCTTCCCATAGCTCTTGTTTGCAGTGCTCATTTTTCATGGGGTTGTGGAGCTGCTTAACACTTGCCATCTTATTTATTGCATTTTGTTGTAGACTACTTGGTTGCTTCTTGAATGTTTATACGTGTGCCCGTGCAAGTCTGTCTTCTCTCTGTGCAAGCATTTGTACGGAGAGCCACATAATTTGGGAGCCAGCCCTGCTGCTCAACCATCCTGCTGCTCCTGTCCAACCCAACAGCAGGGTGAATGGTGAGCAGATTCCATTGCCACTCGTTCCTTAGCCAATAACACGAGTTAAATTAGACCTGCTTGAGTATTTCAAGTGCTAGAAATATGCAAGTTCCCTGTGTTTACTTTAGTGAAAACCTGTATTTTAAAGGTCAAGTGGTTTGGTGAAGCCAGGCTATGGGGTGTATTGAGCTGCAGAACCTGAACGTGTTGAGGGTGAGCAAGGATGCAGCTGCCCCTTATGGGTGTTGTGGTGTTCCACACACCAAATAACTCTACTTTCTGTGCTGAAAACCTTTCTGAAATTACCCAGTATAACTGTGTAAAGAGCCTGCTTTGTCAAGCCACTGCTTGACTTTTGAAGTAACTTTATAAAGAAGCCTTTACTTAACCATTTTAGACCTTTACTTCACTATGTATATAGCATGCACTCCAGGAAAGCAGAGCAGATTTTAGCAGGCAGGTAGCATAATATATAAACATAAAATTTAATTTGGGTATGTTTGTCTCATCAATCAAAAAATGAAGGCAAGTTTGGTAGTTACAGAAGGATACTGGCTGCATTTGAGGTTCAGGTTACTGCACAATGAGGGATTTTTCAGCATTTCCTAATGTGATTTTGAAGTAGGGTTGTTTTTTTTTTAGTGAATAAAGAAAAATGTGAGTATTTTGTGAGTTCAGCGAGTATATTTCATTGTATGTATATACTTTCAAATTTATTGTATATAAATGAAATATTAGTTTTCCATGATAGGGTGAAATAACCTAAAGTCAATTAAGGTTTTAAAGTGAATCCTTTATTCAGTTTGGAGAAGGATGCATCAGACTAAAAACAGATTCATGGGGGATGCTGCAGTTTCAATTTTAAAAGAGAAATGGGTAAATTCCTGCCAGAAAATAGGAGGTTATTGTGATGGAGAGAGGTAACAGCTCAGCAGTGAGTGTTTATGTCACATTGCTGGTCTGTGGCCATGGTCTGTGGGAAGGTGCCTGCCTGAGCACGACCACCATTTCTTCATGTTTCTCATTGCTGCAGTGCCTACAGCTTCAAGTTACTTTTTCATAAGGGCGGTGATAAGGAAGGCCAACCAGCAAATGCTGTACAATTAGTTGTACCTATACTATCTGAGGTCAGATATTCTCCAGGAGCAGCTATGTCCATAACTCCTTCCTGCAGGAGTAAGAGAGACCACACAGAGGAAAAGAGGATAAAGTTATTTTGAAGAGCCAAAGTAGGGATTTTTCTCCTAACTTTGGCCTGTGAGACAAATACATGTTTTAATGAAAACATATTTTAGGAGAGTGAGGGATCTCCAGCTTTGGCTGGAGTGGTGGGATGCTCTGCTGGCAAGCTGTGGTGAGTGGCATAGAATCATGCAGTGCTTTGGGTTGGAAGGGATCCTTAAAGTTCATCAAGTTTCAACTCCCCTGCCATGGGCAGGGACATCTGTCAAACCAGATTGCTCCAAGCCCCATACAACCTGGCCTTGAACACTGCCAGGGATGGAGCAGCCACAGCTTCCATGGACAACCTGTGCCGGTGTCTCACCACCCTTGCAGGGAAAACCAGCTTCTTCATATCTCATCTAAATCCATCCTCTTTCAGTTTAAAGCCATTAATTCTTGTCCTGTTCCTACATGCCCTTGTAAAATATCCCTCTCCAGTTTTCTTGTCTGCTCCTTTAGGTACTGGGAGGCTGCTCTGAGGTCTCCACAGAGCCTTGCCTTATCCAGGCTGAAAAAAAACACCTCATTTGCATCTTGGAAAATGGGTCTCTGGGCTGCTTTATGCACCAGAATCCATAAGGGAGATGCATGGAGAGAGTTTCTGGTCTACTCAAAATCTGAATATTACTGTCTGTGTGGTGAGAATTGCAGTAGGATGGAAGACTATGGAAATGGTGGAAGTCTTTCTTTTTTAAACATTGTTTAATTTTTATTCTCCCACTACAGTTAGCTTCTTGGTTTCCTTAATGCCAAACGCATGCACTCACACCGTTACGCTTTTTCGGTTTTAGTATTCCAAGTACTGAAAGTGAGTTTTTAAACCTGAGATAAAATTACTTTTGTGCTGAATACAGTATAGTACTATCTGTCTCATTGCTGCAGTGTAGCTAGGGATGTAATTACTCAGATGTGGCTGATCACCTTTCTTGCTAGAAAAGGAGAAGAGTTTGTATCGGTTTCACCGTTGCTCTACAGTTTAAATCTTTAGTAACTTCTACATGTAATGTGAAAGGCAGTGGATTAAGTAAGAGTGTTGGGTTTTGCTTCTCACTCGGGGCAGGGGGGGAAGCCCACCTGTGAGATCACACGAAATGGGTGTAATCCTCAGCCTTGATGCCGAGGGAAAAACTTGCTGATTGGGTTGCGCATGGTTTGCGACAGCTGCCTACTACGCCAGCCATGGCTGATGGTCCTGATGGTTTTCCATCTGCTTGTACCCATCTGTCTCTTGATTTTCACTTGGGCTGCAAGATCTTTGGTACAGGATGGGTATTTTTCCTTACGTGTTTACAGAGTAGTAGACAAATATTCACTCAGCTGGCACAAGAGGTATTCCAGAAAATGATATGTTTTGTTTTCTACTCTTCAGTATTGCTGCCTGAGGGAGAGCACTCAAGTACTCTGCCTCAGAGTAAAACCTCTTCTCAAAGGAAACATTAAACACAAATGCTGGAACTTGAACTAAAATAATAAGTATACAGTGTATCTTTTGGCCTTCTCTTGGAAGAAAGCCACTCTGAAAATTTAACATTAAATACCCAGTACTCATATGGGGAGTTCCTTTAGTTTTCCTAGAATAGTTTCATTTATCTCACATGGCTTAGCTTGCTGAAAAATAGAACACAATGTAAGGTTGCAAGTTAATCAGCAGTTGACTTTGGAAAACGAAATATAAACCTAGGAAGAGCCAATTGCTGAGTGGAGGTAACTTCTGGTCAGGTCCAGAGCTGAATTAATACAAACTTGTGAGAAATTGCTCTTCTTTTTTGTTTTTGAGGTTGTCAGGAAAGCTGGAGCAGTGGACAACAGCCTTTTATATGTTTTTCTCTTCCAGTTATTTCCAGAGGTGGAAAGAAAAAAAAAAAAGACCAAAACCATGGCAGAATGAGGAATTTTCTAGTCCCTCTTGTAGTGGGAGTGCAATACTTGCAGGAGAGAGATGCTGTTAAAAGCTAGAAATTTGGTTTGTGTTTACATCTCACCAGGGTGTCTGAGCCCAAGCCCCAAGGCAGGAAGCTGTTCCAGTGATGGGCAGGTTCTGCAGGACAGAGAGCAGCGTGTGTCCAAAGACACACACTCTTACATACACTCTTATGAGTTACTATTATTTATGGTTTTGCACCAGGCTCCGTAACATTGGTACAACCATGCCACCTTGTGTTAATTTCTGTTTCCTTGTGGCCTTGAGCAGTCGCAGAAAAAGATTTACAGGGTTGTTCTGTGTGTGGACGTGTATGTATATATATATATATATATATATATATATATATATGTATGTAATTTTTTTAATGCTGTGAAGTGTTCACCTCTATCTCCCTGTCTGAGCCTCGTTTGTATCAATGGCAGGTGAAGTGATTCCACTTCATACTTTAAAGGTTAGGATAAAGACATTATATTTCATAGTCATATTTTCAAACTATGTTAACAATCAAGAAATTGAGCTATTGAGGTATATGTGTGTCCCATCCAGCATGAGTAACTCTTTCTAGGCTGCCATAAACTCCCTGAAGAAACATGGATTATGCCTCAAGGGGTATTTGGTCCATTATATCCCTGACTCCCTGGAAGTTTTGGATGGGCAGGGGTCATTTTCACTGGGAAATGTCCTGTGGATTTTGCACCATGGAGTTAGCAGCAGTAAGTGTGTCTTACTGTGGGGAGTTATATTTGAAAATGCTTTAAATTAAAAAGTAATAATAATAAAAGTGCTATGGATATGGATGGAGCTTTTTCAAAGCAACTGTATTAATTAAACCTTTGCCTCTTTTCTACCTAGTCGGCAGCAGAATATGTGAAGTCCCGCCTGCCTGAAGTCCTGAAACAACACCTTCAAGACTATGAGAAGGACAAGGAGAACAGCGTGTTGTCTTACCAGACCATCCTGGAGCAGCAGATTTTATCCATTGATCGAGAAATGCTGGAAAAATTGACTGTATCCTATGATGAAGCAGGTATATTTATGTTTCTTTATAAGTTACATGTTACTGGGAAAAGAAAAATCACTTTGTCTTTCTCCTGCATACTAGTGTTTGTGCAGGCAGACTGAACTTTGTCCTCAAAGGTATGAGGTCACTCAGTGAAGGGTTTCTTTCTTCTAAAATCAAGTTGAGATAGAAAATTTTCCACTTTAGTGATTGAGTGCTAACTAGCTGAAAGGACACTTATTTTTCTAGCTGTGCTTTGTCCTTTGTAATGCACTGATGTTGATTGATCTAGCTGTGCCTCTTTAGTGTCTGCAAGTGGTGCGACATGGTTACTGTTGTTTTCTAGTTCACTGCTAACTTCTTTTGGGGCTTACTTAGCTAAAGAGTATACTGGATAGTCACAGAAGCTGATTTTTAAGCGGCACATGATGCATATGGAAAGACAAACCCAGGTAATTTGCAGAGTGTTAGAGACATTTTGACAGTGCAGCTACAAGGGCTTCAGTTTTGATATTTGTATCTTAATAACTTGCAGGTTTTCTTAGTTATAGCTAATGCATTTCACTAGCATTTTGTTTTAAAGTAGTTGGAAATGTCTTTCAGCTTTTAGATCTTTCAGAGTTGTCCTGGTGCATGGTGGTCTTTTCAGTTACAGAGAAAAAAGAGATGCTTTTGATATTTTTCACTAATCTTTTGAAATAGCCACCTATATATGCTGTATGTCTACTCCTTTGAATCATACTCAGTTTCTTGGTGTTTGAATAAATCGAAATTAACAATGCAACCTCGTAAAGAAAGGATCAAACAAAAGGAACAGTTCATTATTTTACTGCTGAGTTAGTATTCACCGCAACAAGTGGATTGACAATCTGTGTGGGGGTCTGTATGGAAGAGCCACATGTTTCCACTCCAGGTGTGTCATGCCTGCTAACTGTGCCCCCCCCCCCCCCCCCAATATCACATCTCTCAGTGTCCTTTGTTTCTTAGCTCTTTCAAAAGACACTGCTCTCTCTTTCTCCACTTTAACCACTCATGGCTGAGAACTGCAACACACTGCTGCAGCCCTACCAACCAGCCTCAGACAGCCTTGTAGTACAAAAAGACAGTTATTATTTAGTATGTTCCCATTTTTGGAGCTTTTCTTAATCCCCAGTGACACTTTCTTGTTCTCTTATTCCCCTGACCGTATCTGACACCATGGTGCCTGTGCAGAATTGTGCTGAGTTCAGCTCCAAGTTTGCCTTCAAGCTGCTTTAGGCAGAAGCCTCAATCTCATAACTGGGGTTTTCATCCTGTTCAGATTGTGCTTGCCAGACACCAGCTCAAGTGGATCACTTTTTTGTTTGGTTAGTTGGCATCCTGCTAAAATTGCCATCACCTGCATTTCTCATCACTAGTCTGGCTCTGGAAAGCTGAGCACCAACATGCTGGTGTTATTTTGTCCTATTTATACTCACGCTACAATGCCCTGAAGTACTTAAAATGCTCAAACTACTTATCAATTTAGTTTAGCCTCCTACTCTGACTCCCACTCACCAGCAATATGATTCTCTTAAGCTACTTTGGTCTTAAAGGCACTTGAGCAACTTAAAAAGCCATTTGTAGACTGTGGGTTCTAGGTATTTACAGGGCTGTGAGCTTTAGTAACTTCAAGTAATTACAATGCTCTATTAATTTATCAAGTATATTCACACACTCACCCAATAAACAAGCCTGATTCTCTTAAACTCCTTTGATCCCAAATGCTGACAACCCCCACACAGTGCTGTTTGCAGACTATACATGTCACATACTTAAGGAGCTTGGAGTCATATGAGTTCTAGAAGGACAAATGAGGGCACAAGATGCTTGTTTAATCACATATGGCCTGGTTTTAATGATGCATAAAAAATAAGCTTTGAAAGTTGTTGCTTTCTATTGCTCCTGATTATATTTTTTAACACAGAATTTACCATTCCAATGAATCTTGTAAATCTTTTACCCTGGTTTGGTCACTTCATTTCTGCAGTCATTTTGATCAGTAGAAGTTTGTTAGGAAGGAGAAAATGGAGCAGTGGAAATTACTGACTCCTGTCATTGAAAAAGAAGTTATTTTCCTTTATTGAAAACTGTGTGTTTGTACAGAGAAAATAAAGATTTAAATTGCTTGAAACACATATTTGGGGATTTGTATCATGCAATAAAACAACCATGGGGAAATGAGAAGCCACATAACTAGTTTAGAAAAGTCCCATCATATACATGTGCTCAGGATGGAGTGACAGCGCAGCTCATTGTAGAGAGAAAGCGAGAATTTCAGCTTCCCAATCAGGTCGAGACACCTCTGAAAGATTAAAACATGGAGATGGGGCCCGCTCATCATTCTAATCATGGCATTTGTTTACTGCAAAAACAGAAATGCTGCTACCTGCTCTTGAAGTAAGATCTGATTGTGAGCAAAGCACAGAAAATGGGCAGTTATGTATAATTGCAGCAGCTGTTTGTGATCCTGAGCGCTCCAGCTATTCAGCAGTGCTCAAGCAGTTGTGTTGGTGGCATTTTTTGTTTTATTAGCATTTTTCTGTCCCAAAATCAGTGTAATGAGAACATCAAGCTGCCAGTGGTATATACAAAATGAAGAAAGCAGTCTAAAAATCAAAATCATGAAAATGAAAGTGATTGTGATGTAAGGGGAAAATACAACTTTGTCTGACAGCAGACTACATGAGACATCAACAAAACCCATTCCAAAGAGCACTGTCGAGGGTTTAATTTCTGTAATCATGAGCAGTTGGAGTTCTGTTCCGTTTCAGCCAGGGAAACTAGAAATTAGATGTTTAAGGTATGTGATATCAGGGGCTCAGAAGCCGACTGTAGCAGGGTGTTACATGTAGGGGAGCACTTCCACAGTAAAGGAACAAGCCTTTCCCATCCAGGAAACCTTTCCCATCCTTCTTGGAAGGGCCATTTTCCAATGGTGCATAGAGTGCTCACTGCAGCTGACACCCTTTGCCCCAGGGATGTCTAGCAAAGTGGGTAGAATTCAGCTGCCAGAATAAAACAGAACTACATTAAAGTGGCTTGGGCTTTTGATATAATTCTGCATGTTAATTTGGCCTTTCCAGCAGCATGCAACATTAAGTATGTGCAGCTTTGGTGGACTCAACATCCTAATGCCTCTTCTTGTAAATTATTCCCTTTAGGAAATCAGTATATCAGAGCTACCAAGTTAAATGAGTTTATCTAAAAATAGTCAGGTGTTGACAAGATTTTTAGTGAAGTTTGACTAAGGAAACTTTATAAAATGAAAGCAGGCCAAAAGTGACAGAGGGATACAAATCCCCTCATAATCTTCAAAAATCCCTTAGTTTAAGAAGTGTCATTCTTGACTTGCTAAGACTGTGTTAAGTTGTGCAAGACTCTTTTTTTCCTGCTGAGGACTTGTTGTATGTTAGTCCTTTTTCTTTGATGCATAGTATCTCTAAACATCTGGGGTAGTCATTTACTACTCTGTCAGAATACAAGTTTAGGTATTTAAAGACACTTTGGCATTTAACTCCAGTGTGCCAGGTAGCTGAAGGCTGCTAGGAGATTCTGTTGGTAGTTGATGTTCACCATTGTTTGAGATGCTCACTGTCAGTACCATAGTCTTTCTCAAAGTGACTTTTTACACTAGTGGTCTGTGTCCCAAATTGCCTGAATACTCCAATGTTAGCAACACAATTTATTTTACTGGTTAAAATATGGTAAAATGTGGCCATTGGCACTACAACACCTTAGACTTCATCTCTGGATGAGATGGGGTTTTATACTCTGCCTTCCCCAGCTGTGCCCAGGTGCTGTGCTCTCCTTGAATCACATGGTCCTTCAGAACAGGTGATATATCATCCTCTACTCTTTACTCCTGGTACAGTTGAGTATATAATGAATAGATAAGGAATTAAGTCAGCTCCTGATATTCAGCCTGTATTTCTGTGCTTCGCAGAAGACTGGGTCTGGTTTCTCTAGTAGCTGCAGCTGTGAAAACCATCATTGAGCACAAATCCAAGGCTCAGACCTTCGTTCTGACATCAGGACTACAACCCGGCATAGCTCCAGTCCCGTGGGCATTTGCTGTTGCTGGCAAAAATACAGTAAAGCAAAACATCCCGAATTAAACTTCAGCCCAAGAGATTGGCAGACCATCTGCTTCCTACAAAGTCTGTGCTACTGTGCTCACACTGGGAGAAAATTAACTTCAATCACTGAGGGGCCAGTGATGCCCCTTTTTCAGTTACAGTGCTCCCTATCTGGCAGTGCAGGCAGGTGTTTTCCCCCAGAAAAAGTGATTACAAGGAGAAAATGAGAGAGTTAAAGCAGTAAAATTGTACCAGAAATATATCCTGTAATTTGGGATAATAAATTCTCTGCTGGGAAATAAAACATTTTTTCCCACTGCGAAGAGCTTTGCCGGGTCAAGTCATCATTATGCTACATCACAGTGAAGATAAAGTAAACTACCTTTGCTGTGATGTTTGTCCCAAGGTGGTTTATGCTCAGCAGTGAGCCGTTAAAAATGCAGAAAGAAACCTGTTGGGTTTGTTATGTCCTTCTTTGGGATAAATAAAAAAAAATAATTGTTTATAATGCACACTCAGACCATACCTATGGTGTGTGTTTGACTGCTCCTTTTCATGGAGGGCTTGGTCTTTGGGGAAATATGGGAACACACTTTCAATAGTGGTGGCTTGTCAAGTGTTTAAGTCCTTGTCTCAGCAAGGAGTCTCAGGAATATTTTCTTTTCCAGGCTCAGCTACAGTCATTACCAGTAAGGCAGAGTATGTATGGGCTTGCTCTGCTGACAGCGTTAGGAAGAGCAGACAGCTGTAATCTCATAGTTATACAGTGATAATGGTCCTGCATGAACATGTAATACTGCCAAAAATGAAATAGCCTGAGCCTGAAAAATGTTTGAAAAGCTTTAGATAAGTTTTTAGGAGGGATTTAAAGGATTTAGCAGGAAGGAAAGTTATCCGCTGAAGATGATAAAAACAGCAGTTGCAAGACAGTGGGTTGCACAGAATATGGAAGAACAACAGTGGGAGAGCTCTAAAGAAGCTGCAATGAAGACAGTAGCAATGTATTTTTCTGAAGAAAAAGCATGTACAGCGAAGGATAGTTATAGTAGATTCAGCGAAGGATAGTTATAGTAGATTATGTGTTTCTGTTATATGTTAAGAGATGTTACTGGGTGGAATCTCTGTGTACTGTGGCAAGCACCCCTTGATAGGGATGCAGTAATCCAGTACATTTATTTTCTGATACACTGCAAACATGTCGACACAGCAGATGTGTAACTAGCAGCACTGGAATATTGCGTTAGGCAATGTTCATTGCTGCACCAAAGGCTTCCTTCTAATAAGGAGAAAACCAGCATGGCCTGCAGGCCACTGTGGGTGGCTACTTTCTCTCCAGCTCAGATTTGGTTTTTGAATGATTTTAGGTATTTGATCTCAAGAATATGATCTAAACCAACTCCCTTCTCTGGGTCTTTGGTCGCTGCAATGAGAACTCAACATGGTGCCTTTTCCAAATAACACAGTAGAAGTTCTGCTCTTTATAGCCAGATGATTACTGCTGAATTGATTTAATCTCTGCCTTACACTCCATGCTTTCTTTGGCTTATTTAAGTTCTTTTACACATTAAGCATACAACTTAAACTTGGTCACTCTGAACCAGAGTTCTGTTTTACTGCAGAGGACCAGTACCTACAGCAGAAATCAAAAGGTAGTCAATGAGGGTAGAGCTGGTTTCTTCTGCTTTTTGTGTCTGCATTATAGACATAGGATTCTGGGCAACTTCTCTAGAGCTCTTCAGTAGTCACTGGAAAGAAAACAGGATTTCTGGGGTGATTCATGGGTTTGTTTTAAGCCTCTGCTTTATTATGTGAAAAATCATTTCATAAACATGGCTACTGTTTTCTGTTGTCTGTGAATTAGCTTTTGCTCACAGGTAAAATACAGGTAGCAACTCTAACTGGGCTGAACATCAGCCTAAGTGTCCCTGTAGGTGTACGCATAAAACCATTTAAATTACATTTCACAGTGTAGCTTTAGCATAAACTGTGTGACTGATTTCCTGCGTTGCGGTCTTCCAGCTTTAGACTATTGGCAGTGTTTGTAAACAACAGGCATGTATTTAAGCCAGCCTAAGCATGCTGTATTCTTCTGCTCCATTAGAATTCTTTTTTTGCTATTCATATAATTATAACCTTTCAGCAGAAGCTCAGAGCAGAAATAGCACTTTGACAGGTGCCTGTGAAACACTCTTCATTTCATCATCCATGTTTGAAGTAGGTATTTAGCTACTCAGATTTGTCAGCTAGCAGCCCGTTTTTCAGAACCAACGTAAGCACCAACAATATTTGGTTCAGAGTATTTGGTAAATGCATTTATGTATTTGGTAAAACAATGAAAAAATCTTTTCATGTGTTTGATGAAACCCCTGTGCGGTATGACTCTATAGGGATGTGTCAGGGAATTTTGTATTAATAACATGAAACATTCTGCTTTCACTCAGGCAGATGTAACTGGTTTCAGTCTTACTCTTTGGATGCCTGTGCTCCTCCCTTTGGTATTTATACATTTGTAGCAGTTAAAATATAACTAAAAATTCTGCTGTTACTAAAGTCAAGCAGAAAGGGAAGAAACCACTGCAGCCCTGCAGAATGAGAAGTGAGAATAGAAAATGTTCTATAAACCATTTAATGGTTTTAGACTAATTATAATGCTAACTTAATTAGTATTTAATATTAACATTTACTTTCGATGTACTTATGAATTAAGTCTGGAAAGCATCTTAAATGCATAAACTTAGTTTTTAGGTGGTTACTTAATTCAGCCATAACTTGTGGTAGAGCTGGTCACGGCCAATGCCCTGTGGAGTGGTGGTTTGAGGTCTCCTGCATTCAGGAAAGGTTGCTTCTCCAACCCTCTGAAGGGATTTTTCAGGGACACTGCATTATGATTGCCTGACTGACATCTTCCCCGTTTGTCTCTTTGGCCTAGTGAAAGACTTAAGAAGTAAAGTAAGCTGTGCAGAAGTAAAACCACTTTTTGAGGTTCATTTTGCTTACATTTGTGTTGGATATCATTTGAAAACTGATCAGTTCCATTGAGTCTTGCTTGAGAGAGTTGCCGGCAGTACTATAGTGTTCTTCCTCAGTTTCAGGTGCGCGTGTTGCATGAGTACAGACATGAGCATGGATGTTTTTTTAATTAGAATTTATTAAAAATATATCAGATAGAAATAGCATTTGAAGACACAGCTTGCTGCAAATTCCGTGTATGCGGAGCAAATGTCTGTTCTGGCCTCTGGAAGAAAGCCATCCATCTCGGCAGAGGTTTGTCACCTGATGATGGATGCAGAGATAAATGCCTGAAGGATCTTCTGAGCCCAAAGGGTCTTGTGAGTAGCAAAAAAGACAGCAAAGCGTCTTGTGAAGACAGCAAAGTTTGTTCTTACAAACCTCACAGACGGTTTGGAGATCCTTAGTAAATTTTCCTGCATCATTATCCAGACAAGCAAAGAGCTTTGGTGTAGCAGGGCGCAGTGGCCCAAAACCATCACCAGCTACACCTTTGTAAAACCCTTCACTGCACCCACAATTGCTAGATTTTGATATTTAAATTAGTATCTTCAGTATTGCTGCTCCATATTATCCATACCCATGGTTTTGCCATATCATGTGTGAAAAGCTAGTATTTGCATTCTTTTGAAAGCAATAGGAAGATCATTAAAAGAAAACATTATAAGAGAGACCTTGACACACTTGAGAGAAGGACCTGTGCAAATCTCATGGCATTCAAGAAGGCCAAGTATAAGGTACTTGTAGCCTGGTTGGGGCAATCCCAGGCACAGCTACAGGTTGGGCAGAGAATGGATTGAGCCACCCTGTGGAGAAGGACTTGGGGGTGTTGGTTGACAAGAAGCTCAACATCCACTGGCTTAAGTGTGTGCTCACAGCCCAGAAAGCCAACTGTATCCTGGGCTGCATGAAAAGGAGCATTGCCAGCAGATCAAGGAAGGGGATTCTGTCCCTCTACTCTCACCTCTGTTCTGGAAGTATTTGAGGCCAGGTTGGATGGGGCTTTGAGTATCCTGGTCTAGTGTGTGGTGTCCATGCCCTTGGCAGGAGGTTGGAACTACATGGATCTTTAAGATCCCTTCCAACTAAAACAGTTCCATGATTCCATGATACTGTAATAATGTCAAGCACACGCACACAGATTTATGATCTAAGGATGCTGCTGTGTTTCTGCAGCACATTTTGCACTCCTGTACACATCTTTGTGTGCTCTACCCTTGTGCTCACCCTGTTTGCAGCAGCATTCAGCTCGTGCTAAGCCCTGCTTTGCATGCACAACTGCATTGCACGCCACAATCAATCACTGTTAGCCTTTTCCATTATTTCTTAGTGTTTGAATTATACATGGGGAGATGTAGGAGGAAAAAGGAGCAAGAACAAAAGGAGGCTTTCTCTTCTCAAGTGAAGCTTTATTTAAAACCCTATCCATAATCTGTAACAACCCATTAAGGTAAAAAATTTGGTCATAAACAAGTAAAAACTGGCTCTTCTTCATGCTATAATACCTTTGTAACAGCAGCAGTTGCTGAGTTTCAGCAATATCTGTGCTTTTTCTCTCTCCGTGTCCATCTTTTCCATCAGCTCTGGGATTAGGGGCTGCAATCGCTGTATACCAGTGGCTTGAACCTGTCTTTGGAAAGGTTTTTGCCTCTTCTTTAGCTGCCAGTTGGATTTACTGATCTCATGCAAAAGCTCCCCCCAGAGTGTGCTGTTCCCACTCTGCCATGTGCTGGGAGGTGACAGCTCTGTCCTCAGAAAATGGATGTTTGGCACATGGGATGTTTTGAACTTGCAAATGGGCAAAGTAGAATTTGGTACAGGGAACAGGAAGATAAGAGTTGGGGAATACAGAAGGAAAGAAGTACTGTCCGAAGTGACTTTTGGCCAGACATTGGAAGATTATTGGCCCCTGAGTTAGGTTAACTGAAAATGGGAAAGATCACCAGCTTGATTTAAGCTGCTGCCCTTGCTCAGGCCAGGTAGCCTCAACTTACAGCTCAGTAAAATCATCAAATTTTATGTGTTGTATAGCGGAGGGCAGGGGGACAGAATGAGGATGTTGAATTAAGCCACAAACCTCCCTAACTGTAATTCCAGTGCATTATCACTCCCCACTCCTTTTTGCCTCCTCGTCTTGCTCCCACTCTTCTGCCTGCATGGGAAATACAAAGCAAGGTTACAGTCCCTTTTCATGGGGTACATGTTTGTATTTATAATTTGGAGGTTCACCTTAAGTACTGAATAAATAACTCTTAAACACCACCTTGCTGTACAGATCTGCCATATAATAATAAGTTCTTTATTTGTTCAGGAGTTAAGGTGAGTGATCCATCATCCAAGTGCCTCAGGATCAGCTGGAGAGAGAGACAGGTATTTACAGTGGTCCTCCGTAAAATTAGCTGTAGCCTGATAGATGGCCCTGCCACTGATGGTTGTTAGTGCTTCATAAAATCTCACCCCAGAGGCCAAGGAATAATAGTCATGGTAAGAACCATTTGTCGGATACAACTGCCAGCCACAATAGGGATTTTTGAACAGCCCTGTTAAGGCTGCAGGATGCAGAGACATGCTCAGCATCTGTAAACCAGTGGCTGCTTTTACTCTGTTTGTGAAGGATTTGCTAATTATATGTCTTCAGTTTAGTGCCTACTGCTGACACCTTATTTATAGCTGTTGCTGAAGTCTGTTGTCTGTGGCTCAGGCACCTCAGGAAAGTGCAGGTCAATCCCTGGGGCTCCAATGAAATTTTGCAGCCTTGATCCTTCAGACAGGGCTGGGGTAAAGCTGGAGATGTCCCAGGACTTGGTAGAAATTGGATGCTTTTAATTTTTTCAGTGGTGGGGTTTCTTTCCAAGTGGAATTCTCATTTTGCTCCTACTTTTTCCATGTAATTACATAGAATCATAGGATGGTTTGGGATGGAAGGGACCTTAAACATCATACAGTTCTAACTCCCCTGCCACAGGCAGGGACATTTTTCATTAGACCAGGCTGCTCAAAGCCCCATCCAACCTGATCTTGAACACTGCCAGGGATGGGGCAGCCACAATTCCTCTGGGCAACCTGTGCCAGTGCCTCATCACCTTCACAGGTAAGGATTTCTTCCTAACATGGAATGTAAATCTCCCCTCTGTCAGTTTTAAGTTGTTCCCCCTTGTCCTGTCACTTCATGCCCTTGTAAAAAACACCTCTCCAGCTTTCCTGTTGGCCCCTTTAGGCACTGGAACCTCTCTAAGGTTTCCCCAGAGCCTTCTCTTCTCCAGCTTTCTCAGCCTGTCTTCATAGGAGACATTCTCCAGCCCTGTGAGCATCTTTGTGGCCTCCTCTGGACTCTTTCCAACTGATTAACATCCCTCGTGTTGTGGGCCCCAGAGTTGGATGCAGCACCACAGGTGGAATCTCAAGAGCAGAGACAGGAGCATGACCTCCTTCAACCTGCTGGTCACGTTGCTGGTGATGTAGCCCAGAACATGGTTGGCTTTCTAGGCTGATGGGTTGTGTTGAGCTTACGTGGCCCTTAAATTTTAGTTCTGCTGTAGTGATCTTGGAATTGGTCAAACACATTCAACAATAGATTGGGTAGGGGGAGAGGGAGGGAGAAATTAATTGTAATTCCTACTTGAAAGCAATAACTTGTTTTCAGTTGATATAATCTGTGTTTCTCAGCAAGAGAACGCTGTATTTGAGCCAGGAGCTGCTCCTCATGTGCTCTACCCAGCATGTTGAAACCTCACACTAAACTGGACCCTTTACTCTCACTGCTTGGCTTAGACAGCAGCTGGTTAGAGCTACCATAGGAATATAGTTTGAAAGAACAGTAGCATATACCTTTGCATATATGGTTTGACAGAACAGTAGCATATATATTGGAATAACAGTAGCATATGCCTTTGTATATATCCTACATTGCATGATTGCCTACAGTCATTTTAGTTTCCAGTGCCTCAGGAGTTTCTGCAATCAGAAGTCAGACTTTATAGTTTGTGTGCAAACGCTGGTGTTGCAGTCACCACGTAGACTGTTTCAGCCCATGAATATTGGAAGCTCAGAGGGAAGTGTCAGCAAGAGGTTTCTCTTCCTCTCATGTACGGACCTCAGCAGAGGCATTTTTATTTGTCATATAACTGCAAGGTGGCACAGGAGATTTTGTTGCTGCAGAACACCCGAGTCCGTCCACAAAGGAGATTGCACATGTGGTTTTCTGCACTTTAATTAGCCCAGTGACATCATGAGTTTCCTAACCAGAAAAACATAAACACTCCTCATCATATTTCTGCTTCTAACGCGTTAAACAGCAGAGTGGGACATTCAGATGAAACTAAATATGAGAGCAGTGCCAAGAGATCGACTTTTGTCCTGAAATGGAGATTCCTGTTGTATTAAGGTTATTTTTCATAAGGACAAGAAATTAATCACGCAGCGCTAGGCTGGCGCGAAGGGCGGAGAGCTTCCCATTCCACTGCGGTATTGATGGGGTGTGTCAGAGCAGTCTGGAAGATGGACGGGCTGCCAAAAACGGGTTCCGTGTTTCAGTAATTAACTTCTGTTACCTGCTGCTCTTGTTCTTCTACCTGGAAAACACTTTCAGGTGTCTTTTACATAGCTGAACTTGGAACATCTGCCCGACTCTGTTAGGCTCTAAGTATATCCCAAGTGTGATGAAGATAATATGATTATGGTAAACAGGATTGAGGAATGGATACATATTCATGGATTAGACCAGCAAATAGAATGTAAATAGAAATACAATATGGTTCTCTGTTTCAAATATAAGATCTTAAAATATTGCTACATGCACCCAGGTAGGATTTTTTTTGTGGTGGAAATTAAGCTACTATCTTATAAAGATATGAATTATTTCTCTGTATTTCTAAGAATCCAATGTTTCCTTTATTTTAAAAGAAGGAGTTATTTTAATTTCTTTTTTTGGAGGGGGGAATGTTCTGTTGAGATGATTAAGAAATTATGAGGCCTCGAATTTTCAGAATGGTTATTTTTAGTGTAGTGGTTTGAGGCTTTCAAACCCATGCAGCCGCTCTCACTCACTCCCCTTTCTTTCTTCCTTAGTCCAAGAGGATGGAGAGGAGAATCAAAAGAATGCAAGTCCCACAGGTTGAGATAAGAACAGTTTAGTAGCTAAGGTATAACATAAATCACTACTGCTACCACCAATAATAATAC